>OW026521.1:15795985-16043485 GCA_932274085.1 Protocalliphora azurea | reverse complement strand
TAATTTCACTTTCTAAGAAATTCTGTATTAGTAATCTTTTTCAAATCAGTTATAACATATTTGAATCCACTAAAAAATCATAAAATAATATAATCATATTAAATTGATCATAATCATGCTTTAAGCGATATGGTATACTACACATGTTATAAGTATTGTATAGTAAACGTTTTCTACCCGAGTCAACAAGCTGAAATTTGTGATTTTACTATCGGCCATTGCTTGCGCTTTGGGAGCTATCGTACCCGAGGGTATGGTAAATCAACTGGATGGACGCATTGTTGGAGGTGCTGCTACCACCATCAGCTTCTTCCCCTGGTAAATCTCACGCCAACGTAATGGTTTATAAAAGTTTATATAAAATAATCGTTAGTAAACTTTTAAGTAATTGACTAGTTCTACCTCAGTCAACATGCTGAAATTTTGTGATTTTACTATTGACCATTGCTTGCGCTTTGGGAGCTGTAGTACTCGAGGGTATGGTAAATCAACTGGATGGATGCATTGTTGGAGGTGCTGCTACCACCATCAGCTTCTTCCCCTGGCAAATCTCACTCCAACTTTGTGGTTCTCATTCCTGTGGTGATTCTGTCTACAAGTCCATGATGCTTACAATCCATCTCCAGATATTCTTTTTGGAATTATGGTGGTGTTTTGCTAAATGTTGCTGCTTATAAAAGCCATGAGAGTAATAATCCTAGCACCAAAGTTAACGATATTGCTATTATATATTTAGACTCCTTCTTAACTTTTTCATCTACTATTCAACCTATTGCTGCGGCCTCTGTATCTGGTTGGGGTACCACTGCCTCTGGATCGGATTCTTGGCCTATATAATTATGACATGTCGATATTAAAATTGTAAATCGTATTCAATGTGCATCTTCCACGGTTATGGCAGTATGATCAAGCCCAGCATGATTTGTGGCTACACAGTTGGTAAAAACTCTTGCCAGTAAGATTTTAGTGGTCCTTCTTGGGGCTATGGTTGTGCTTTTTCTGGACATTGAATAAAATCTTATTAACATCTTAAAGATGATGTTGAATCATTTCTATTTTCTATCTAAAAATTATATGCAAAATTTAAATCCTTAAATAAGTCTCTAAATGAAAAAGGGATAAAATTTGTGATTACTTCTAATTTTAATAAAAACTTTATATTTTGATGAAAAAACTTAAATTGGCTGTAGGTCCTTACATGAGAAAAGGATGATAATCCGTGATCACCTATTTTTTTTTTTTTTAATAAAAATTGATATTCTGAATGAAAAATTTTATAACCTGCAGATTCTTTAATAAACCTCCAAATGAAAATTTCGAATCACCATCAAAATTTAATCCATCTAAAAATAATATTTTTATTGAAAAACTTAAATTTTGGTTATAAATCCTTTACCAAAACTCTAAATGAGAAAAGAATGAAAATCTGTGATCGCTTCTATTTTTAATAACAAATTAATACTTTGATCATCCACTTTGATCCATTAATTAAAAAAATATATATATATATATATATATATATATATATATTTTGACGAAAAAAAAACAGTTTTACAAATCATTCTCAAGCAAAATTGCTTAAAGTTGCATTAAAAAACGATGATTAGCTTAATGAAGCATTGGTAAACCATTATTAACTTTAAATATTTTAGAGTAGGTTCGACCCTACTATGAAGCTTCTTTAAGATTAAAAAGTTTATTATGGGTGCCTTTGTATTAAACTACGAACATTTCGGCTGTCCACACATCAACCCAATGCTTGCCACAATCGCGTATGTATGTTTGACTTTTTCTTTGTTTGCCGTTTCCAAGTAATTCGAAATCGTGCTTTAATGTGTAGACGTTTTAGATTAAAGTGTCATTAATCTAATGTGACAATTTCGTGTTAAAAATCACGCATTTTATAAAAAAAAACATTAAAATCGTTAAATTTTAGCACGATTTCCATAAAAATATTGTAAACAAAATTAAATATGAAATAGTGATGTTGACTTTATCACAGAATATTCTTTATTCGGATACTTATAATTACAACTAATGAAAATTAAATAAAATTAATTATTTTTTTCATAAATATATTTACATAAGCCAAATAATGCCTTTTTCACAAAATAAAAACTATTTATCAAAAAATACGTACTACAACCTCAAAAATAATGATTCCATTATTATTTTTGAGGTTTTCGAACTGTTAACGAATAATTTATTCTAACTACTCACATCACTGATAATAAAAATGAGAGAATCTGGGAAGGGTTGCCTGCATAAACAAAAACTAGTATATTGGTTAATGTAGACTTTAAACAGTTTTTGTTTACGATTTTTTAATTAGGACTTTAAGGGCTAAAATGTGTATTAACTAGTGTGTGTTTTAAACTTAAATAATTTTCTTTAATACTTAATAGCCGGTCCAATTGAGAAAATACATATATATTTGCAAACTATTTGGATATTAAACAATTTCTCAGAAAGCTTGTATAAAATTATTCATTTTATTTTTTTTTGTCATTGGTCTTTTATTTTTGATATCAAATAGACAAAATCTATTTTATAAAATGTATACTTACTATATTTACTTCCATGAGACTTATACTCATAATTTTTTTTTAATATAACAACATTCTTTTCCCAAGTGCACTATTTACAGTGCACAGAAGTTTGCCTAAAGCTGTTGTAATCTAATCAAATATTTTGAAAATTGCATTTACCTCTTTCAAATCTTATAATTCCACACTTATAAAATATATTAATTTAAATACCCTCTTTGTCATCGATAAAGGTAAATACAAGAAATAATTCTGAAGAAAAAGGAATATCTCGTCGAAATTATAGTTTTGCAATTCGTATAAATAGAGCGCCAGTACGTGGGAAATATCAGTAGTTGGTTTATAAATCAATCAACATGTTGAAGTTTGTCGTTTTATTCTGCGCTATAACTTGTACTTTGGGTGCTGCGGTACCTGAGGGTATGCTCCCTCAATTGGATGGACGTATTGTAGGTGGTGTTGCTACCACCATTAGCAATTTTCCCTGGCAAATTTCTCTCCAACGTAGTGGCTTTCACTCTTGCGGTGGTTCTATCTACAACTCTAAGATTATTGTTACTGCTGCCCATTGCTTGCAATCTGTTTCTACCTCTGTTTTGAAGATTCGTGCAGGTTCTTCCTATTGGAATTCTGGTGGTGTTTTGGTTGGTGTTGCTGCCTTCAAGAACCATCAAGGTTACAATCCCAGCACTATGGTTAACGATATTGCTGTCATTAAATTGGCTTCTTCCTTAACCTTATCCTCCACCATTAAGGCTATCGGTTTAGCTTCCTCTGCTCCTGCTAATGGTGCTGCTGCTACTGTATCCGGTTGGGGTACCACTTCTTCTGGTGGTAGCATTCCCGCTGAATTGAGATATGTTGACCTTAAGATTGTTAGTCGCACTCAATGCGCTTCTTCCACTTACGGTTATGGTTCTGAAATAAAGTCTAGCATGATCTGTGCCTACACGGTTGGTAAGGATTCTTGTCAAGGTGATTCTGGCGGCCCATTGGTATCTGGTGGTGTCTTGGCTGGTGTTGTATCTTGGGGCTATGGTTGCGCTTATGCTAACTACCCTGGAGTCTACGCTGATGTTGCTGCTCTCCGCTCATGGGTTATTAGTGCTGCTTCTTCTGTTTAACTTTAACTTAAATAAAGTGTTGATAGAATATTGAATTTTCAGTGTATCTTTTTATTTTATTTTTTATTTTTTTATTTAAGACTAGATTCCCAGCAAAAACTTTTTGGTTTTCGGTAATAACAACTGCTTATTAAAGTTGTTTCTTGGTAATGAGGCGTCATTATTATTTGCCTACTCTGTATTACATAAATAAGTACTCAATAGTATAATAGCACAGTAATTTTGCAATCACGTGGATGAGTTGGCTAGAGCGCCGGATTAACAACCAAAAGGTTGTTGGTTCAACCCCATTCTGAAGCTGTTAGTTTTTTATAACAAAATGTCTAAAAAGATATTTTAAACTAAATAGAGTTTTTGTCGCTTAGAATGCTATGTGCGAGATGGTGTACTGAGTAAGACGTTAGTCAGTAAAAACGAATGGTTAGTGTGTGTCCAAGTTCGAGTCTCACTGGCGGCAAAATTTTTTTGTTTTTTTTTTATTTTGGTTTTCGTTTAGGTACCCCTAGAGTCAAAAAATAACTACATGAATTTGTGGACAAGTCGAACAAAAATAATTAGTTATTCAGGCAAAAAATAAGTAGTTTATTTTTGTTTCCAATTATACCTGCTAGCTTACCAGGAAAGCAAAGTTTTTGCTGGGTTTTTATGTCTTTCATACTATAAGCAACACGAATAATGGATTTTATTATTACTACTAAATTCCATAAAGTATAATTTTTTTTTTGTATTTTTCTCGATAAGTTCAATATTTTGTGGGGTTTTCTACTTTTGTTAAGTAATTACTTCTGTTTTGCACTGTAATGAATGTATTTTTGTTGAGTGTGTAGTGGTTTACGTATCGCAGCTAGAATCTGAAATTTTATAAATGAGCCGTTTATTTTGAAAGTAGCCTACCTACGCCCTAAGTAGAGATCCTTGTCAAAGTGATTCTGGTGGTCCATCGTTTGGCTGATATTCCTTCTTGGGGATATTCTTGCGTTGCCATTAAATACCATGGTGTCTATGCTGATGTTGCTGCCCCCTGTTCACGGGTTGTTAGTGCTGTTTCTGCTGTTTAAGTTTGACTTAAAATGTTGATTGAATATTAAATTTTTATTATGTCTTTTTATTTTATATCTAAGACTAGATTTATATATTTTTATACGATAGCCAATATGTACAGGTTTCTATTCCTAAGCTTTACAAAGCATGAAATTTGCTTTCGTTCATATTTTTCGATAAGCTTAATATTAAATGGGCTTTTCCACCCACGGAACTATTTAAATTAACAAACTTTTGTTACTTAAATAATTTTCTTTTCTTTTGTGCATCTTCCATGGCAGTATGATCAAGCTCAGCATGATTTGTGGCTACACAGTCGGTAAAAACTCTTGCCAGGAAGATTTTAGTGGTCCTTCTTGGGGCTATGATGGGTGTGCTTTTTCTGGACATTGAATAAAATCTTATTAACATCTTAAAGATGGTGTTGAATCATTTCTATTTTCTATCTAAAAATTATATGCGGTGGCTTGGGTACCGCAGCTAGAATTTAGTCATTTTTTTCTTAAATGTCATTTAGTTAAAATCTTTCCAAGTGGACATTTACAATTTTATTTTAAATAAAACATATCAAACAATCTTCGAAATTAAATGTTTGTATACATAATCGACAAGAATAGCTAAAAGAAAACTAACAGCAAAATTAATGTCCACTTTAATCTAATCGATAAAATTAATATTAGTAATATAAATAAAAACTTTTTAATTTGTAATAAAAATGAGGCAATTTATGACAACTCCTTTTCCTGGTGAATATCTTTCGCACTCTTGCAGTGGTTCTGTCTATAATTCCAAGATCATTGTGAATGATCTTGAAGATCCGCGCTGGTTATTCCTACTGGAACTCTAGTGGTGTTTTGATCAGTGTTTCAGCTTTTAAAAACCATGAAGGTCAGGACTATGGTTAATGATATTGCCGACATCCGTTTGAGCTGCATCCTCCATCAACAAAATTATTGTTGCTACAATTTCCGGTTGGGGAACTACCTCTTCTGGTGGTAGCATTTCTGCTCAGTTTAAATATTTTGAGTTTAAGATTGTTGGCCGCACTCAATGTGCTTCTTCTATCTATGGCTATGGCTCTGAAATCACGTCTAGCATGATTTGTGTCTATACTGTCGGTAAGCACTCTTGCCAAGGTAGCCAATTTTGATCCGATGGTCATTTGGCTAGTATTGTTTCCTGACATTATGGTTGTGCTGCCGCTAATTAAACTGGGGTCTATGCTGATGTTGCTGTTCTTAATAACTGAGTTGTCAATTCTGCAGCCTCAGTTCAAATTTTATTTGAATAAAATGTTAGCTCAAATTTTAATTTAACTTCTTGTTTTTTTTTTTTTTTTTGACTAAATTTTTGTTTAATAATCTCTAAACATAAGAGATAAGTTTCACCAACTCTATGTTGTATGTATAGGATAAAATTTGGAAATCTGATGTCGAATTAAAAAAAAAAAAAAAAATTCCAAAAACTTGCACTATTTATTTCCTATAGCACCATAGTGAGGGAGTATTTTGCGTTTGTGCTGAAATTAGTAAAGTACAAAAATGTTTGTTTAAAATTCACTTTAAAGAACACCAATCGTCTTAGAATTTAACTGAGACGATTTGGTGATATCAGCCCGTCTGTCAATGTAAATTTAATTAGAAAATTACTTGAATTAATTTCGTAATGTATTCTTTATGACCTTTAGCTCATTATTTGTAATCATTAAATCATTGCCCAAATTCATAGAAATAGGTATAAAATTGTCTATAGCCCCCATACAAGCAATTTAAGCAATTCTGGGAAAATTGCTTAAACATACATAAATCTTATGAAAATAAGATTTGATATTAATGGATTTTATTTCAGTATTAATAACACTATCAAATTCTAAGAAATAAATTTCAGTAGCCCTTTCCCTGATTATCACTTAAAAGTGGTTAAATCCTATATATTTAATACACTGAAAAATTTCAAACAAATCGGAAAATTTACCAATATGAATATGAATTTTGGCATAAATATGTACGTATATATCTTTGATATGGTGCCTCGGAAGCCTAGTTGGTAGTGAAGAAGTCTCTTAATCGTATCGTTGCAGATTCTATTCCCGCATTAGTCTTTGTTACTCTGCTCGCTTAAAATTAGAATGTAATTTGTAATTTTATTCTAATTATTAAATAAACCCCTGTATTCTGAAATCTATGAGAATGTTAAAATTAGAACATAATTTAAATTGCTGATATTTTGTCATGAAAATTGTTGTTGTTAATTGGTTCTGTTATAGTTTTGTCAACAGTTCTAAAACTTAGAATATGGTGGAAAATAAAAACATTAAATATATAAATATATATAAAATTCCCAACTAAGAAATCTTTCATATTATGCTTAACAGACGCTTCAAATCTAACAAAAAAATAAGGTCATGCCTTGTACAAAGTAATACGAGTAAATATTACTTCTATACATATAAATTAAAATTTTGATTTGCTTTTTCATATACATAAGTATATATTGTATTTTTTCTAACGCGATTTACTTTCTGAATATTTATTATTTTGATAATTATTTTGAGAAAATTAAATTCTTAAAATAAATGTCTGACTATCCCATAATAAACAGTTAACTATCCTATGATAAACATCTTTAATTGTACTTGAGGATTAATCTAATCGGAAACTCTTATAAGTACCACCATTTTAAATAATTATCTCATAATCAAAAATAAATGGAGAAAGAGTGGAAAGAAAAGTCCAACTGGGATCTGATAAAAATTAATCTAATCGGGAATCTATATATTTAAAGTGATTTTTTTTTGATTCTAAATCGTATAAATAGTAGGAGTAAAGTTTAAAAACATCAGTAGTTGATTAATCAACAACATGTTGAAGTTTGTAGTTCTTTTGAGCGCTGTATCTTGTACTTTGGGTGCTGCCGTGCCCGAGGGTATGCTCCCTCAGTTGGATGGTCGCATTGTTGGCGGTGTTGTTACCACCATCAACAACTTCCCCTGGCAAGTCTCTGTCCAACGTAGTGGTTCCCATTACTGCGGTGGTTCTCTCTACTCCAAAAATATTGTTGTTACTGCTGCTCACTGCTTGCAACGTGTATCTACCTCCGTTTTGGCGGTCCGTGCTGGTTCTTCCTACTGGCACTCTGGTGGTGTTTTGGTTGGTGTTGCTGCTTTTAAGAACCACGAAGGTTACAATCCCAGGACCACTGTCAACGACATTGCCGTCATCCGTTTGGCCTCATCTTTGACAATATCTTCTACCATCAGGCCTATTGATTTGACTACCACTGCTCCCGCTAACGGCGCCGATGCTACTGTTTCCGGTTGGGGAAATACCTCCTCTGGTGGTAACATTTCCGCTCAATTGAGATATGTTGACCTTAAGATTGTTGACCGCACTGAATGTGCTTCTTCCACCTACGGTTATGGCTCTGACATCAAGGCTAGCATGATCTGTGCCTACGCTGTTGGTAAGGACTCCTGCCAAAGTGACTCTGGTGGCCCATTGGTATCCGGTGGCCGTTTGGTTGGTGTTGTATCTTGGGGCTATGGTTGCGCTGACGTTAACTACCCTGGAGTCTACGCTGATGTTGCTGCTCTCCGCTCATGGGTTGTTAGTGCTGCTTCTTCTGTTTAATTTTAACTTAAATAAAAATTGAATTTTCATTGTGTCACTTAATGTGATTTATTCATATTTTTTGAATGAACTTAAACCTGAGTTAATGCATCATAAAATGATTGAGTTTTTTACTTACGTTTCATATGGGTATAAGAGAGCTTTATACTCATATCGTAGTGGATATGAGCAACTGCAGTAACAAACATTTATAATTTTAAATATTTTTTAACATAAATTTTTATTTGCAATACGTTTTTGTGGGATTTATTTATTCATTTGTGTAAAACAACAATTTAATTTTTTATATCAAGGAACTATAGTTTTTAATGTCTGCCCTCCAGTCAAGATATTTTAATTAAATTTGGCGCGTATGGTACAAGGATGAAACCTATTTAAATTGATTGTATTAATCCATTATATCCTAGTCCCTATATAAATGTCCTCTCGGAATACATTTAGAAATATAATTCGGCACAAATATGTTTTAAATAAGTATAAATCTTACTGCCAACTTTCGATACAAAATTGATCATAGTTCTCACATGAAGCAGGATTCATGTGAGAAAAATCACTTTAAAGTGCATAAATCCCGTATAAATGTTAATATCATATAAGACATCTTCCTAAATCGCTTTTGAAGGACAATGGTGTATGGTATCGGGCATTCTGACTATAATTCGTTTAATTATTTTCCAGCAAAAAGAGAATTTCCAAAAAGGTGAAGAAGATGTAGAATTTACTATAAGGATGTGTTAAAAAGATCTACTAAAGCAATGATTTTCACCCATGGTTGTCATTGGAATAATGTTCCTTGATTTCTATTCATTGCGACTGAAGTTGTGCCCTTAAAGTAATTATTGCGTTATTTTTAAGATATGAAATTAATTGAAATTTTTGAAAATTTTATTATATATAATTTTATAACCTTTATTTACTTATATACAAATTTAGACTAAGCCTTATTAGAATTTATTAAAAATTATTTAAAGGGGTGAACAGTGTTGCCAGTTTAGCCTTTTGAAGGCTAAATGTAGCCTATTTATTTTGTTTTAGCCTCAAAATTTTGGTTTTAGCTTCTTGCTTTTTCCGATTTTTAAAATTGCCTTTAAAAGGCTAAAATTTTAATATTTGAATAAAGAAGAGGAACATTTCTTATTTATTTTCTTATTTTCATAGTAAATGCTATAAAAAAATTAAAAGTTCAAATTTAGCCTTAGTTTTATCAAATGTGTGCCCATCTTGTTAAAAAAATTAAGTATCATTTTATAAATGAAAGTATATCATTAAAAATCATTACCATTATTAAAAATAATATAAATGAAAAAAATATATATATGAGTACCATTGTCTAATGTAATGGTAATGAAATTGACAATTCATTAGTCTATTAGATGATTTAATGAATTATTCCCATGTATGATTTAAAATTTGTTTCTGAATACGTTGGCGTATTATGCGTTTGTGCTGATGTTTATAACGCACAGAAAAGATCATCCAATACCCACCTTAAAGTATACCAATCGACTCAAAGTCGATCTAACGATATCCGTCCGTCCGTCTGGCTGGATGGACGGCTGGCTGGCTGTCCATGTAAACTTTGTGAATAAAGTACAGGTCGGAATTTTGAAGATAATTCAATAAAATTTGGCACGTAGGACTTTCATGATACAAGGACAAAGCCTATTGAAATTGGTTATGATTGGTCCATTATTTCACCTAGCCCCCATACAAATGTCCACCCGGAATAGAGCTTTAATGAATATAAATGCCTTGAATATAGCAATATTTTAATGAAATTTCATGAAGATCCCATATAAAACCATTTTCCGAAAATCACTTTAACGTGCATAAATCACATACGCATTCTAGTATCAAGTTAATATTCGACACAAATAAGTTTTATATAAGTAGAAATCACAGTGGAAAATTTTATGAAGATCGCTCCATAATTTACCATAGCTCCCATATAAGCCCACTATCGGGAGTCACCCTAAAGTGCATAAATGCATATAAATGTTAGTGTTAACGTAATACATTAACGTAATAGGAGATTTATTGGATCTGTAGAATATCGTGTGCCACAAGAAAGTGGTCTTGGACCTTTATTGTTTTCGATATATCTGAATGATTTAAACACGATTTCGTATTAAAAACTTATATGGAAAGGGATGTCCTTAAAGTAGATAAAACAAAACTTATACGATTTAGACTTCATTTAGTAGTTGGTAATTTATTCAAATTGAAAAATAAATTAAATGAACGAACTAAATTAATGATATTTAATACTTTAATTTAAGCACATTTTAATTATTTAGCAATTGTTTATGCGTTCAACAAAAATAATAGTGCTATGAAATCTTTACAACGAAAATACAAGGATATAAGTAAAACTGTTTTACCCATTTATGGTCTAAATGAATATCAAATATTAGTGTTTGTCTATACATTTATAGACATAATATTCGTCATGGTATGATATCATCATATCCATCAGAATCAGAATGCCTTTTATAAAAGAAACAATTAAAATTTATGGATTCCTAGATGCCAGTCTACATCTCAGCAGCGTATTGATTTTATTTGAAGTCATAAATATAATAACTTACCTAATAATTTAAAATATATTAATAATATATCTTCTTTTAAAATCTTATGTAAAAATTATTTAATCAACCAGACAGAAACGCTTCATTGGCGTGGAGTATCATATGGTAGGTATTGATCGACTATATCTTTCATACTTGTTATGATATTCATTTTGAGCAAATTAAATGCTTAAAATAATTTTCTAACTATTCTTTAATAAACATTTGTACATATTTGTTTGTACTGCAGTAGTATTAATCTAATCGGAAACTCTTATAAGTACCACCATTTTAAATAATTATCTCATAATCATTTAAAAAATAAATGGAGAAAGAGTGGGAAGAAAGTTTCAACCAATCTATGCTAAAAATTAATCTAATCAGGAATCTATATATTTAAAGTGATTTTTTTTGATTCTAAATCATATAAATAGTAGGAGTAAAGTTTAAAAACATCAGTAGTTGATTAATCAACAACATGTTGAAGTTTGTAGTTCTTTTGAGCGCTGTATCTTGTACTTTGGGTGCTGCCGTGCCCGAGGGTATGCTCCCTCAGTTGGATGGTCGCATTGTTGGCGGTGTTGTTACCACCATCAACAACTTCCCCTGGCAAGTCTCTCTCCAACGTAGTGGTTCCCATTACTGCGGTGGTTCTCTCTACTCCAAAAATATTGTTGTTACTGCTGCTCACTGCTTGCAACGTGTATCTACCTCCGTTTTGGCGGTCCGTGCTGGTTCTTCCTACTGGCACTCTGGTGGTGTTTTGGTTGGTGTTGCTGCTTTTAAGAACCACGAAGGTTACAATCCCAGAACCACTGTCAACGACATTGCCGTCATCCGTTTGGCCTCATCTTTGACATTGTCTTCTACCATCAGGCCTATTGATTTGACTACCACTGCTCCCGCTAACGGCGCCGATGCTACTGTTTCCGGTTGGGGAAATACCTCCTCTGGTGGTAGCATTTCCGCTCAATTGAGATATGTTGACCTTAAGATTGTTGACCGCACTGAATGTGCTTCTTCCACCTACGGTTATGGCTCTGACATCAAGGCTAGCATGATCTGTGCCTACGCTGTCGGTAAGGACTCCTGCCAAAGTGACTCTGGTGGCCCATTGGTATCCGGTGGCCGTTTGGTTGGTGTTGTATCTTGGGGCTATGGTTGCGCTGACGTTAACTACCCTGGAGTCTACGCTGATGTTGCTGCTCTCCGCTCATGGGTTGTTAGTGCTGCTTCTTCTGTTTAATTTTAACTTAAATAAAAATTTAATTTTCATTGTGTCACTTAATGTGATTTATTCATATTTTTTGAATGAACTTAAACCTGAGTTAATGCATCATAAAATGATTGAGTTTTTTACTTACGTTTCATATGGGTATAAGAGAGCTTTATACTCATATCGTAGTGGATATGAGCAACTGCAGTAACAAACATTTATAATTTTAAATATTTTTTAACATAAATTTTTATTTGCAATACGTTTTTGTGGGATTTATTTATTCTTTTGTGTAAAACAACAATTTAACTTTTTTATATCAAGGAACTATAGTTTTTAATGTCTGCCCTCCAGTCAAGATATTTTAATTAAATTTGGCGCGTATGGTACAAGGATGAAACCTATTTAAATTGATTGTATTAATCCATTATATCCTAGTCCCTATATAAATGTCCTCTCGGAATACATTTAGAAATATAATTCGGCACAAATATGTTTTAAATAAGTATAAATCTTACTGCCAACTTTCGATACAAAATTGATCATAGTTCTCACATGAAGCAGGATTCATGTGAGAAAAATCACTTTAAAGTGCATAAATCCCGTATAAATGTTAATATCATATAAGACATCTTCCTAAATCGCTTTTGAAGGACAATGGTGTATGGTATCGGGCATTCTGACTATAATTCGTTTAATTATTTTTCAGCAAAAAGAGAACTTCTAAAAAGTTGAAGAAGATTTAGAATTTACTATTAGGATATGTTAAAAAGATGTACTAAAGCAATGATTTTCACCAATGGTTGTCATTAGAAGAATGTTCTTTGATTTCTATTCATTTTTAAGATATGAAATTAATTAAAATTTTTGAAATTAATATATATGGAAGGAAGTCCGTAATGATGAATAGAAGCAACACATGATTGTTACTTTAAGAACGTGCGTTTTTAAGATTTTTAGTCATTGCTTTTGAAGTTATTCTTTTAAATTACTGCAATAAAATTCTATAAATAAAGGTATTTATTTATATACAAATTTAGACTAAGCCTTATTAGAATTTATTAAAAATTATTTAAAGGGGTGAACAGTGTTGCCAGTTTTGCCTTTTGAAGGCTAAATGTAGCCTTTTTATTTTGCTTTAGCCTCAAAATTTTGGTTTTAGCTTCTTGCTTTTTCCGATTTTTAAAATTGCCTTTAAAAGGCTAAAATTTTAATATTTGAATAAAGAAGAGGAACATTTCTTATTTGCTTTGACTAATTTTATTTCTCTAGAATCATCCATTTAAAAATTTTTGTGTATTAATTCGAAATTATTTATATTTTACAAAATTCTTCGCCTGCTACGCTTCAAATATAACTTAAGTCATTACTATTATGGACTTAATTAATTATTTATTATAATTATTTTTTAATGCGCATTAACCATAGAAAATTATAAAAAGCGAAAAATTAACCAAAAATTTGAAAATTATTAATCAAAAATGAATTATAATTCAAAAGTAACGAATCCTTTAAAAACATTGGGACGTTTTTCGTATGAAATATAAAACAAAATTTGTATGGAAATTTTGTGTGAGACCGCTAACAGCGGTTCTATGTTATATTTATAAATTATAAATTAAAAATATCAAAAAATTAATGAGAACAAAAAAAGTAAGTATTTAAATAAAAAAAAAAAAAAATATTAGCTTTTTACTGGCCTTATTTTTTGGGGCATTTAACCTGCCCTGACCTTTTGTTAAAGTACAATTTAAGCTCTTTTATCTCACCTCCTAGCAACACTGGTAATGATAGTGTGGTTTTCTTAGAAATACTTAACCATTTTTACTAAGAAGAGATTTCTTTTTGCTTTCATATAATAAATTATAAATAACTTTCAAAAAAGTTCAAAATATGTATTTAATTCTACTTTTGAAGTAGTGAAAATATTATTATTTCGAAAGTATGTACTTCTATATTTTTTACTGTGTTATTTTACAAAATTTAACAATTTAAATTAAATCGCCACTTTGCTACAAATTTGCAAGGTAACCAAAAAAAAAAGGAGACGATTTTAGCGTTGTGTTGTCATTGGAAGGAAGTATTGAGTACAGAAGAGAGCTGCAGAAGTAGTCTCTTTAAACCATGGTTGTCATTGGTAGGATGTTAGCTTTTATGATTCTTATTCCACTTAGATTGAGGGCAGAAGCACTCAAACATTTACTACACCAGTCAGACAAATAAAACTTTATTAAGCTGACCGAAGCATAACTTCCTCACGGTGTAATAAAATATGTTGGCTACAGGACAAGTACTTTGAGATTAAGCAGGACCACAAATCACAAAATAAACTTTATTTTTCTGACGAAAGCACAAGTTCCTCTCAGTATAGATAATGTCGACAGGGTAAGACATTATTTCGGCAGAGGTATAACTTCAATATGTAATTAATCATACAGCTCAACGCTTTCTACTATCATCTAAAGAAAATGATTTGAAGAAATATGGAAACTGCAAGTTAAATCTTTTTTGCAAATGGGGATGTGATGGTTTTTCTGGACGAAAACAATACATGAAATATCCATGTGAAAATACTTCAAACGATTAATTGCGATTGATAAAGAATTTGGATGACTTGGAGCCTTCGACTGGTAGGATGCAAACAAAAGATATTTGGAAAAATCAAATGCCATCTTCTAGGAAATACTGCGGAACAACTAAATTTAATTTTAAAAAGGAAACTCATGATGCCATTAAAAAGGAAGTAAGTGATATTAGAGACCAAATTGCAATACTACAGCCATTTGAATTAGAGATTGAAGGCCAGACAATTGAAGTAAGGTATTAAACAGTGCTAACGATGATTGATGGAAAAGTAGGCCAGGCTTTAATTGACTCAAAGGCTTCATCCAGCTGCATTATATGACAAACCACATCAAGCCACTTAAACCAAGTTCTGGACAAATCATTACATAATATTGATGCACATGAGTTTGGATTAACACGATTCATGGAACACATACTAAAAATCAATTATGATAGGGATTTTAAACTTATAAGAAACATCAATAAAAAACAATGACACCAATAAGGAGTTAAGAAGTTTAAAAAAGAAACATGATCTGGACGAATTTCTCAAATATGGGTTGATTATAGATCAACCAAAACAAGGATCAGGAACATAGCAAGAAGGTTCTTTTGCAGATCCGAAAGAGCATCTAAAATAACAGGTGTTGGTATAAATCTTATTTTAGGATTTAAAATAATTATCAATGTACTTGAGTGCAATGAACAAATTGATGCTAGAAAATTTGGTGATTATGCGAAGGAAACTGCACGAATATATACAACCAAATGTCCATGGGGAAATATGTCTGCAACAGTTCACAAAATCCTTTATCATGCAGAAGATGCCATTAAGTATCATTTAGTACCACTTGGAGATCTATTAGAGGGAGCCCAGAAAAAGGAATAAGGATTAAAGATTTTATATAGAGCACAATACCAGAAAAATATCACGAAATTCTACAAATGAAGATCTATTTAATATATTACTGGCAACGTAAAATTCGCTAATCTCTAGCATTCGAAGTCAACAGAAGTAGAATAGGATAAAAATAATATATAACTAAATATAGAATATTTGCAGGCTATTTTCCAACCTAATGAATAGTAATTATAATTTTCTTTTATTGTTGTTTAAGTAGAAAATAAAATAAAGATTAAAAAGCTTTTAGTTAAAAAATAAAGATTTTTGTCTTTAATGTTAATTAAATAAAAAACAAATAAAATTTAAAAAATCGTATTTTTTTTGTACAAAAACAACCGATTCTAGTGGAACCGGTTCTTTAAGAATTCATAAACTGTTCATAAAATTATCCTAGGTATTATTAAAAAGTTTTTTGTTTTTATCTGCTTATAACTTTTTTTTTTATAGGTAAAGCTGATTCAAAAGACATAAAATCCGAATTTTCATAGTAAATGCTATAAAAAAATTAAAAGTTCAAATTTAGCCTTAGTTTTATCAAATGTGTGCCCATCTTGTTAAAAAAATTAAGTATCATTTTATAAATGAAAATATATCATTAAAAATCATTACCATTATTAAAAATAATATAAATTAAGAAAATATATATATATATATATATATATATATATATATATAAGTACCATTGTCTAATGTAATGGTAATGAAATTGACAATTCATTAGTCTATTTTAGATGATTTAATGAATTATTTCCATATATGATTTAAAATTTGTTTCTGAATACGTTGGCGTATTATGCGTTTGTGCTGATGTTTATAACGCACAGAAAAGATCATCCAATACCCACCTTAAAGTATACCAATCGACTCAAAGTCGATCTAACGATATCCGTCCGTCCGTCTGGCTGGATGGACGGCTGGCTGGCTGTCCATGTAAACTTTGTGAATAAAGTACAGGTCGGAATTTTGAAGATAATTCAATAAAATTTGGCACGTAGGACTTTCATGATACAAGGACAAAGCCTATTGAAATTGGTTATGATTGGTCCATTATTTCACCTAGCCCCCATACAAATGTCCACCCGGAATAGAGCTTTAATGAATATAAATGCCTTGAATATAGCAATATTTTAATGAAATTTCATGAAGATCCCATATAAAACCATTTTCTGAAAATCACTTTAACGTGCAAAAATCACATACACATGCTAGTATCAAGTTAATATTCGACACAAATAAGTTTTATGTAAGTAGAAATCACAGTGACAGTGATAATTTACCATAAAAAGATTCGGCACAGCCGAATATAGCACTCTAAATTCTTCTATTTAAAATTATATGGTTGAAGGAATCAATTGAGATTTTTGTTAAAAAGAAAATTTTGTTGGGCGCTTTTTCTAATTTTCAAAAATTCCTTTTATCACTTGTGAAATAGACATACAATTTTAACCATTGAAAAATGTACATGAAATTTTCTTTCCCTGCCCGTTTAACATTTTTTCTTACTTTAAAGTTATCCGCTTACGAATGAGAACATAGTTTTTGAATGACAAATAAACATTGCACCTCAGTAAAGGATGTTGTTTTAGTCCATAATTGACCATAGCTCCCATATAAAACCATTTTCCGAAAATCACTTTAACGTGCAAAAATCACATACACATGCTAGTATCAAGTTAATATTCGACACAAATAAGTTTTATATAAGTAGAAATCACAGTGGAAAATTTTATGAAGATCGCTCCATAATTTACCATAGCTCCCATATAAGCCCACTATCGGGAGTCACCCTAAAGTGCATAAATGCATATAAATGTTAGTATTAACGTAATACATTAACGTAATAGGAGGTTTATTGGATCTGTAGAATATCGTGTGCCACAAGAAAGTGGTCTTGGACCTTTATTGTTTTCGATATATCTGAATGATTTAAATAATTTAGATCTTACTGGAAAGCTATACATGTTTGCCGATGATGTTTGATTGTTTTACTTTTATAAACACGATTTGGTATTAAAAACTTATATAGAAAGGGATGTAGCACTAATTCATGAATTTGCACGATTAAATCGATTAATCCTTAATGTAGATAAAACAAAACTTATACGATTTAGACTTCATTTAAGTTTAAATACTAACTTTTATATTTACGTTACTGGTAAGACTACGTGAATCACACTCTGTGAAATACTTAGGAATCACGTTACAAAGCAATTTATCTTGGGATTTGCATATGAATAATTTGAAACATAAAATAGTTCTAGCTCTTGGTAATTTATTCAAATTGAAAAATAAATTAAATGAACGAACTAAATTAATGATATTTAATACTTTAATTTAAGCACATTTTAATTATTTAGCAATTGTTTATGCGTTCAACAAAAATAATAGTGCTATGAAATCTTTACAACGAAAATACAAGGATATAAGTAAAACTGTTTTACCCATTTATGGTCTAAATGAATATCAAATATTAGTGTTTGTCTATACATTTGTAGAAATAATATTCGTCATAGTATGATATCATCATATCCATCAGAATACCTTTTATACAAGAAACAATTCAAATTTTTGGATTCCTAGATGTAGACTGAAAAAGACTCAGCAGCGTATTGATTTTATTTGAAGTCATAAATATAATAACTTACCTAATAATTGAAAATATATTAATAATCTTCTTTTAAAATCTTATGTAAAAATTATTTAATCAACTAGACAGAAACGCTTCATTGGCGTGGAGTATCATATGGTAGGTATTGATCGACTATATCTTTCATACTTGTTATGATATTCATTTTGAGCAAATTAAATGTTTAAAATAATTTTCTAACTATTCTTTAATAAACAGTTGTACATATTTGTTTGTACTGCAGTAGTATTAATCTAATCGGAAACTCTTATAAGTACCACCATTTTAAATAATTATCTCATAATCATTTAAAAAATAAATGGAGAAAGAGTGGGAAGAAAGTTCCAACCAGTCTATGCTAAACATTAATCTAATCGGGAATCTATATATTTGAAGTGGCTGTTTTTTTTAATTCTAAATCGTATAAATAGTAGGATGTTTAAAAACATCAGTATTTGATTAATATAACAATCTTTGGGTGCTGCCGTGCCCGAGGGTACACTCCCTCAGTTGGATGGTTCCATTGTTGACGGTGTTACTACCACCATCAGCAACTTCCTTTGACAAATCTCTTTCCAACGTAGTGGCTCGCACTTCTGTGGTAATTTCATCTATAACAATAAGATCATTGTTACTGCTGCTCACAGCTTGTAACGTATATCTAATGTCTTGAAAGTCCCTATTGGTTCTTCCTACTGGAAATCTGGTGGTGTTTTGGCTTCTATTGCTGCTTTCAAGAATCATGAAGGTTACAACCCCATCACCAACGTTACCGAGCCCCATCAAATAATGGTTGAAATATCGCCAAAAAACTGAAAAGGCCACTAAAAACTTATTCGTTTTCGACTTTTCTTAGCTTCTATATAAGCTAACGACTTTGATTTGTTCCTCAGAAAATTTGGAATATTCTTTTGGAATGTTTTTGCGGAAGAAATTAGTAACTGGGATAACTCATTTTTGGACTTTGTGAAGCTTCTATATAAGCTTCGGAATTCACTTTTGTACAAATCTGTACAAATATTTTATTTGAATTTAAAATTTTTTTAATTAACCAAATCGGCTTATAAACAACCAAGTTATAGGCGAAAAACTGAAAAATTATTAAAAGTATACACACACAAACATATGTAGTTTTTGTTTTTTGTATAAGCAACCAGTAGTTGTTGTTTTTACCCTGCCAACATTTTCTATCCAAGTTTGAACTAAATAGTAACCTCAAGTTGTTTTTAACAGTTCAATATGATATAATTTTCTTATCCAAGAAGAAAAAATCATCCAATACCCACCAATATTCACCGTGCGGGAAGAAGTGTGCAGCAGTTTTAATAATTTTTTAATGATACTATTTAGTGCATTCCTTGAGTGTCGAAACACTATCGTTTAGAAGTGTAAAAAAGTACATCAAGAAAATATCGAAATATAATCGCTTTTGTATAATAAACATGTTATAATATTTCTCGAGAATATTTTGAATTATAATTGAGCTATATGATTACCTTATATTCAAACACAAGAAAATAATTCACTATAATTTTAAACTAAATTAATTTAAACTTTAAATTAAATATGAAATACATAAAGGCAAAAATCACTAATAAAAAATTAACAAAAATTTTTTATATATTATATTATTTATATATTATATTTTATATTTATTTTATATATATTTTATATATATTATTTATTTTATATATATTATTTTATATATATTATATTTTATATTAATACAAAAAAATTTTTTTATTAATGCTTAAATAACAATATTGATCACTTTAAAAGTTATACATTACTGAGCGAAATTATGCCGTGTTTGTTCTTTTTCTCTGCTCTGGAATGTAAACAATCTCCCAAGTCAAGTTTTTTAGATCAAAATTCGATACTAATGTGTTTTGTTATTGCAAATTTGTGTATTTTCTACTTTTGAACATCCAGGAGTGTCAAATAAAGATTCTTTTTAGTGGGTGGATGAAAAAACTCTCTTCCAAATGTTGGCAGGGTATATATGTATACACAATAATCTTTTTATGGATGTGTATAAACACAACCAACGACGACGACGGCAGTTCCATACAAATTTGACTTTATATTGCCGTTGAACAGCAAGCCGTACGAATTTATTTTCTGGACGATATTCTATGTTTTTTTTTTCAACAAGATTGCCATCATTTATGAAAAAAATTTATTATAAAATAGAAAATAAAATTAAACAAAGAGAGAAAATGGAAATTCTTTAATGAAATTAAATTAAACAAATATAGAAATATTTATATATAAAAACTGATATTTATAGCAAATAATAAAAAATTAGATTGATAATTTATATTTTACGTAAAACTCTGGCAATCATCTTACCGTCCCGCTGCCTATGTTATTATGTACATTTTGGCGTGGTGGTTTTCCTACACTATGTATATATATAAATTTGGTAGTACTCTGAAACTATTATTGTTGTTATTTTTCTAACTAACGCTCGTTTATTTTTTTAATATAAAAGTGAAAATATGAAAGCATAATTTAAGGCATAAATTTTATTATTTATCGGTAAGGTGGTGATGGGTATGAAAAATTCGGCACAGTCAATTATAGTACTCTAACTTCTTTTATTTAAAATTATATGGTTGTAGAAATCAATTGAGATTTTTGTTAAAAAGAAAATTTTGTTATGCGCATTCTTAAATTTTCAAAAATTCCTTTTATCACTTGTCAAATAGACATAAATTTTTAATCATTGAAAAATTTATATGAAATTCACTTTCTCTGCCCGTGGTTTAACTTTTTTTTCTCACTTTAAAGTTGTCCGCTTACGAATGCGAACACAGTGAATGACAAATAAATATTGCACCTCAGTAAAGGATGTTGTTTCAGTCTACCTAGATTTTTGCTAAACACTTATTGCGAAATTTGCCTTATTAATACATTTTATAAAAAACATCGAATTTGCCTGTAGTCGGCATGCATTTCCAAATGTTCGGCATGTCATGATCCAATAGTCGGCAAGGAATTTTTAAGGAAATAGAAAAACATTGCGCTGAAAATCTATTTTACATGTCTATTATCCTATGAAATCAGGATATTTCAATTTTTTATTATGGAAAATTAATATTGCCAGCATCTTGAGCGCAGCAAAACTCATGCGAAGGAATACACTTTAGAGTGTTATGATTAACTGTTTTTTTTACACAAGATGTAGGAACACAATTCAAACGATGCGAATCAATGACCTAACTACAGAAAAATAATAAATACTTTTAAAAATTAATCTTCAGTGCCCTACCAGTGATTGAAAATGTGTGTTCCTAATTTGGAGATGTTATGGAAAAACGTTGTTTTCACAATTTACTTTAAAAATCTTCAATTTAGAATTAGTTTAGAAAATTCACAGAAAAAAATTCAAATGGAATTCAATTACGAAATTGCTTATATTAATTAAAATTTTATTTGATTTTGCTCCATTTATCAAAATGATAATGTTAGAAAATAATTAACTTTTTATAAATTTCAATTAATTTTTATAATTAAATTAATTACATTTATGATTGAATTTTTGCTTTTAAATAAGAAATATAAAAATATTTCTCCTATAAAAATGCAAAAATTTAAGTAAAATTATTTATTTCAAAGTTATAAATATTTATTTATTTAGTAATTTAACTTATAATTACAAGTTAAAAATATTATTTAACCAATTTGTAATGATGGGTTGTGTACTCGTATCTTACTTTTTACTAATGCTGGTAACGAACAAAATAAAGGTACTACCTAATTTTATAATAGTATATCCGTAATTGATCATATCGCCTACATAAATCCAATTTTCCAAAATCTTTTCAAGGTGAATAAATGTCATATTAATAGCAATAACGTATTAATTATAGGAAGGACCCTAATAAATTCCACTTATAATAGTCTCTTTATAATATATATACTATCAGTAATATGGTATGTATTGAATATTTATATCAGCGAGTAAGTGATCTTAAAATTAAATTTAATAATGTTTATTTCACTATAAGATCCACTAAAATTTTTCACGACGGAACGTTTCGACATAGAAGATATAAAGGTGTTCCTTTTTACCTAGACGATAACATAGCAATAAATACAAATGAGTTTCCTTGCAAAATTGTGAACCTTTTACATAAAAACAGTCACAAAAAGAATCCTAATACAAAATGCAGCTTTTATATAAAATAAGGTCATTGATTTTTCATCGATGGGAATATTTATAAAGATTCCGGAACACTTAATAAAAACATGTATTTACCGAATAGTTAACAAAATTTCTATTAAGTCACCTTTGAAATACAAGATCATCCTCACAAACTGCACTACACATTATTTTTCTTAAGGATATCTCAATGAATCCCAAGGAATTTACAAAAGGTTCCATTTAACTGCTAGGTTTAAGTATAAATTTCCAAATATTTTTTTATTAAAATTTATTTTTAAACTGTTAATATTTGTGAAAAAATTGTTACGCATTTAAAATGCTAATTACATTAATTAATAGTTTAATGAATTTTTATAAAAAATTAAATAAGAAATTGTTTTGAAAAATATTATCGAATAATTTTTTCTGTGCTTGAAAAAAATAGAAATACTTTTAGTTTTATTTAAATAAAAAGCAGAAAATCTAAAATTTTGAAACAAAATGTATTTAAGACTTGAAGAAACATATTAGTAAAGTAAAATATCTCAAAATTTTAGGTACAACATTTCATTACGTGCTTCAGGACACGCTCCAAGGACTAATAATTAAAGTTCTTATAATGAACAAACCAAATCACCTAGGACTTTGACATTGATATCAGTTACAATGTGCTCGAAAATGAAACTTACTTTTTTTCAACAAGGCGTTGGGAAAATTAAATTTTTTAGCTAAAATTTAACAATTTAGTTGTTAAATTTAAATAAAATAAACCGTTAAGATTCTATTAAAGTATAGGATCATGAATTCTTCTTATTAAATATATTTTAAACACAGGGGACATTTCAAATTGAGAACGATCCCCCAAAGTTTTCATATAGTAAATAAATACCAATTCAAAAATTTTGAAACATGATTATTTTTGATATCAAATGCGTTTTTTACGCAAATTTCAAACATAAACCAAAGCTTAAATTTTAATAGTCGTTCATTTTATAAAAAGCGTTAAATTGAATTTATTTTTTATTTCCAAGCCTTTGATATTTGAAAAGAAGTTTAATTTTTTATCATCCTCTATTTTAAATTAAATTTCGTATTAAAAAAAAAATATATATATATATATAATATATTCTAATTCTGATATAAAATACTTTCGGTCTGGCTGTTTTGTTTCGTAATTGGAACTATTAAAAATGAAATGTTTCCATCAAAGAGCAAAGATCGATAATTGATTTAATCTCTTACATACCCTATCCCAAATTAACTTCCAAATTTGTTTTAAATACTGGCACAAATAAATAGCTAACTGAGTCCAGAAAAGTCCACTAATAATTTCTCCTTGATATAAATAAAATTTTAACATCTGGTATTAAGGCCTTTATTTTAAATAAGGTTGTCAAATTCTACAGATTTGGTAGTATGCGCAAAATAAAAATGTTATAAAGCTTGATCCAGTTAATTCAAAATTACAACCTTGTTTTTTGATTCCCATATATATATATATATATATATATATATATATATATAACAAAATTTAGTACCTAGTTAATATTCATATTTATATTCATTACCTTCTTTTACATATCTGTATCTCATTAATATTTTACCCCTTTACTCGTCTGCAACTACATTAGTTTACACCACGTATTTACCTTAGCTACCAACCATCATATCTTAGAGAGAATTAATAATTCTCATTTAGTTTATGAAATTTTTCATATAAGTATTCTAAGGTTGGTTGAAGTAGTTACGATTGGAGTGCTACAGAATTTGCCAAAACTAAGGCAGCTCTCACAATATAATCTGCCTTATCCCCAAGGCATCTGATATTGTGAAATCAGCCACTGTTCCTCTGGTAAACGGATAAAGTACAAGCGTCAGGGGGATACCTTGCACAGCGACTTCGGTTGACTGTTTCGGGCACAGCGGCTTTGTGCTGACGGTTTTGGCATAGCAACTTCGGATGACTGTTTTGGCACAGCAACTTCGGTTGGCACAGTAACTTCGGTTGACTGTTTTGGCACAGTAGCTTCGGTTAACTGTTTTAGTACAGCAACTTCGATTGACTGTTTTGGCATAGCAATTTCGGTTGTCTGTTTTTGCACAAAAGCTTCGGTTGACTGTTTTGGCACAGCAACTTCAGTTGACTGTTTCCTTTAGATTAAGTCTGAATTTTGTAACTTAGTTTTAAGGAATTGTATTATTTAAATCAGTATTCGTAAGATATTTCTAAGTATCATAAACGATCCTGCCTGCAGCATAGTACCTGAGGAAACCGAATCTTCTACCCGGCATGTACCAGTAATAGAATCCGAATTACATGAGAAGTACCCGACTGAATTCCTACGTATCATCGTGCTAGCATCATAAACGATCCTGCTTGCGTAATACCCGAGGGAACCGAATCTTCAACCCGCATCTACCAGTATTAGAATACGAATTACCTGAGAAGTAACCGACTGAATACCTACGTTTTATCTAACACAAAATATTTATTAAAATATTTTATTATTATAGATAACTAAAACATTGAATTATTAAATAAAGATACACTGTATATTTGAACCCCAGAAAGTGTAGACCAATTGTGTTCGTGGATACCGTAAGTCGACCCTGGACACAACTGAACTACCTCAGCCGACGACAAAACCACGTTACAATATATATATATATATATATATATATATATATATATATATATATATATATATATATATATATATATATATATATTCATATATTCATATAGGAATCTAAATAAACAAGGTAGTAATTATCTTTGCCTACTAGCACAGTATTATTATATGGACCTGTATCTGTGACCACATGATTTCGGTCTACAAGATAATATTTTAGAGAGTTTTAATGAGAAAAACATTTTAAAATACTTTAAGATCGATCAAAGTTTCTTTAACATCTTTTTTCACTACTTTCTTCTCAAAAGGATAAAAGGTATAAAATTTTGTTACTATTTTGTCAGAAAAAAATTGCACATAAAAAGCTCAAAATTAACAATGTTTGAAATCAATCTTGAGAAAAGAAATGTCTGAATTTTTTTTTCCAAATATACAAAACTCATAAACTTCAATCGTTGGTAAGAAAATCAGTAAAATTTTTGGTGTTTTTGGCTTTTTTCCAATAGGCGGCATTTAAATATTTTTCAACGGTACAATTTAAATAAAATGCATTGATATAAATACTGAAAAAAAATTCATATCCATTAAAATAACATACCATTCCGAGACATCTTGGTCCAGTAGTTTTAATAAAATAAGAATAAAGTTGCCATCAACAACTTTAGGATACTTGGAAAAAATCGTAATTGCCTGGGGGGGGGGGGGTGGTAATTTTGCAACTAAATTTGAAAGGAAAATCGTTCGAATTTGTACGTTTTATACAGTGAAAATCTAAAGTGTTTTCTTTCGAATCGAAATGCACAATAACCCCCCAGGAGGTTGTTGTAAATAGTCGGCAGTCTGTGTCGACTATAGGAAATTATGAAACTTTTTTTCCTAAAGTAGGCAGCCACTAAAATTAGAATTGCAATCATATTTCACTACATTGTACATATTCATAACATTGTTTGAATATATATTATTATCATTATTATTATTATTATTATTATTATTATTATTATTTAAATATAGCATACATTTTTTTGTTAATTGCTGTTTTAAAATTGGTTTGCACACAAAATTTTTTCTTAAAAAAAGCTATTCAAAACGTATTGCTACAGAATGAGAAAAAATGGTCCAAAGTATTTATATTAGAGTAACTTAATCATTATAACTAGAAAGAATAATATATTTTAATTTTTTTCCAAATTGATCTTATGTTAATATTAAATAGTCGCTATTCTTCCGACTACTTATGTACACTTATCCTATTATTTCTTGGAATAAAATTTTTGCTTCATCAACACGTATTGTTTAGTGATATAGTTATATCCAACATCACCATAGGTAGTAGGGGTATAATGCGTTTGTGCTGATGTTTCTAACGCATAGAAGAAGTTATCCAACATCCATCTTAAAGTATACCAATCGACTCAGAATCACTTTTAAATTGATTTAACGATGTCCGTCCGTCTGGCTGGCTGAACAATGAAATTGGGCATGTGGTACTTTTATGATACAAGGACGAAGCCTATTGAAATTGGTTGTGATCAGTTCATTATTTCACCTAGCCCCCATACAAATGTTCCCCTCGGAATAGAGTTTAAGCACTCAAAAATGCCTTAAAAGTAAGAAGATTTTAATGAAATTCGATGCAAAGAAGTTCTGTATCAATTTTTGTACCAAATTTTATGAAGATCGGTCCACAATTGACCATGGCTCCCATATAAACCCCTCTTCCGAAAATCACTTTAACGTGCATAGATCTCGTATGCATGTTAGTATCAAGTTATATTTTATATATATATTATACTCAATACAAATAAGTTTTATATAAGTAGAAACAACATTACCCAATTTTATGAGAATCAGTCCATAATTTACCATAGCTCCCATATATATCCACTTCCAGCAATTGCCCTAAAGTGAATAAAATCATCTACATATTCGTAACAACTCATTATTCTGTATTTGTATATTTTATTTTACATTTAATAAAATTGGTCACAGGTGTAACATAAGTCCCCTTCCCGAATTTTTATGCTCGTACACAATCTATAAAATATATAGATATAGCCTTGACCGACTATATCTTTCTTTCTCATTATAATATTATAAATATTAAAATCATAATGATGTATTTTCTATAACGGATATTCAGGTTCATCGGGCTTAACCTCCTGCTATTTAACTCTCTATTCAGAGTTCTTTTAAACTTTCCCTTACGGTACTTGTTTTTAATTGAAAATTTTTGTTTGCTCTAATTATTTCTTTATTTATTTTCATATAAAAGCAAGATTTTGAAATTAAATTTATATAAAGTTTATTTTTTATTTTTTTTGAGAAAACATTTTAATTATTTTAAATTGAAAAATTTTTTTAGGTTTAATCAATTTTTTTTTTAATAGAAGTAAAATTTTGGAACTTAATTTGTATAAAGTTTAATTTTTATTGAGGAAAAATTTTAATTATTGTTTTAGTTTCTTGGAATGATTTCCGGTTTTTGTTTTAAAATTTTTATTTATATTTGTAGAACTTTTATTCAAGTTGATTGAACTTATCAATATCATTATCTTATCTTTTTTTATTTTTTTTTTGCAATACATATATTTTTTATCATTTTTTATATAATATTCCAAAAATAATTAAAAGATTTGCGATTAGCTAAAATCTATAATATCCTTAACACTCGCATGGCTATTGTTTGCGATAAAAAATTATTGCAAAAACTTGTGAACTGCTGCTCACTGCTTGCAATCCGTTTCTGCTTCAGTATTAAAAGTTCGTGCTGGTTCTACCTTTTGGAATTCTGGTGGAGACTTGGTTTGTGTTGCTTCGTTAAAAACTCATGAAGGTTCCAAACCTCGTATTTTGGTTGTTGATATTATTAAATTGGCCACGGCTTTGATAATGCCTCCTATTATTAAAGTTATTCCTTTGGCTACCAAAGCATCAGCTAATGACACTGCTGCTTCTGTATGTGGTTGGGGCAGCACTTATTATTGTGCTTTCACCATTACTTCTGCATTGTACTACATCAATGTGAAAATTGTCAGTACAATATGTTGTGCTTCGCCCACTTATGGTTATGGCTCTGATGTCAAACCCAGTATGATCTGTGTCTACATTGTTGGTAAAGATTATTGTCAAAGTGATTCTGGTGGTCTTTTGGTGTCTGGCCAGCATTGTTAAGTATTTGCAACCTAAACGTGCTGACAAAAAAATCCAAAACGAGCTAAAAATCGCTAAATTGAAACAAAATTAAAGGAATTTGCTCAATTTAGCGCTATAGAATCTGGAAAATTGCTGATAAATCCTTTATTCAGTGGGATTGGGAAAAAGGGATACACACCTGAAATGACCACTTTAAAAAAATAATTCTGAAGGTATATTTTGGATTTTGAAATGGAATGAAAAAATCGTTTTAGGTTTTGGTGAACTCAAATACTAATAAAAATAGTAATGATATATATATATATATATATATCTATAATACATCGTAAAAAGTTTTTATCACGTCATACTTTTAACCCATTGATGACTAAAGGAAATTACTACCCTTAAGAAAGTTTTAGGTATATAATTTTCTGGGAAATAGGTAAAGCAAAAGTGTAGAACATGCCATATCTTTAAAATTGTCCCCGAAAATATGGAAGCAATAAGCGATGAACAAAGCGAACATTTTCATCAAAACGCTGTTACTGAGAGATTATATCAAGGCATATGGAATTCTACTACTCTGACAGACTACTGTCGCTTCTTAGTATGAGAAAATATGAAAAATAGTACTTTTCAAATCGTAATTTAAGAAAAGAAAAAAAAAAATACATAAATTTTTCAATGAAATTGAAAACAAGAACATTATATCTATTAAAACTGTGATGTGATGGAAATATTTCATTTAACTTTCTGCACTATATTTAGTAATTATTCACATTTTATTTTTTATACTCTTCACCACTAAAGGTGGAAAGGGTATTATGCGTTTATACAGATGTTTGTAACACCCAAAGGTATTGGTCTAATACCCAACTTAATGTATGCCAATCGACTTAGAATCACTTTCTGAGTCGATTTAATGACGTCCATCTGTCTTTTCATGTAAACCTTGTTTTCAAACTACAGATCGCAGTTTTTAAAATAATTTAATAAAATTTGTTACACATTTCTTCTACAGTTCACTTAGTCCCCAAACAAATGTTCTCCCAGAATATGTTTTTAACGATAATAAATATTGCAATATTTAATAGAGATTTAGCATATATATGTTCTTGAAAATCGGCCTATATTTGTCCATAGCTCTCATATGAACCCACTTCCGAAAATCACTTTAATGTCCAAAAATACCATACAAATGTTAATATCAAGTTAGTATTTGACACAAATAAATTTTACATAAGTAGAAATCACAGCGTAAAATTTTATCACAACCAGTTCAGTTCAGTTCCCTAAAAGTCATAAGTAGTTTAATATAATACATACGTATTAAGGCGACTCATTCAGACAGTAAATCTGATATAAAATTTCACATAAATATAGTCAATATGGGTATCAAAATTCTCCTTTTGATAAGAACTAACCGCTTGAATTAAAATATTCACGAAAATTGAAAAATACACTTAGGTCAAGTTGGACTATATTTTACTAACTTTTTTTTTTTTTGTTAGTTAAATATCGATTTTTATTTTTTACAAACTTTTGATATCGACTCGTTTTTTGTCAGTGCGATTTGAAACATTTTAACATTTCTTAAATCTACGGCCAAGTACTAGTTATTTCAAATACAAATTTCTAAATTTTATGAGGTTTAATTCAGAAATTCTTTAGACTTGAGTATACACATTTTTGTATCACAATTTCTTGTCTATAAAACATGAATGATTAATTTGTTCTACTTATTACCTAAAGAATTACATAACCTAAAAACTCCTTAGGAAAGTATATTTTCATTAGTCATCAATGAGTTCAAAATGTGAGGCGATTGAGAAAACCCGAAATTTTCCTGGTGATTGGAATGACTATACTCAAAATATCTGCAACATATTTTTTATGATACTTTTTTAGTGTTGACCTGTGTAATTAACCAGCAAAAACTTTGCTTCCCTGGTAAGCTAGCAGGTATAATTGTAAACAAAAATAAACTACTTATTTTTTGCCTGAATAACTAGTTATTTTTGTTCGACTTGTCCACAAATTCATGTAGTTATTTTTTGTCTCTAGGGGTACTCAAAATAATGTACCTAAGCGAAAACAAAAACAAAAAAATTTTGCCGTCAGTGAGACTCGAACTTGGATACAAACTAACCATTCGTTTTTACTGACTAACGTCTTACTCAGCACACCATCTCGCACATAGCATCTTAAGCGACAAAAACTCTATTTAGTTTAAAATATCTTTTTAGAAATTTTGTTATAAAAAACTAACAGCTTCAGAATGGGGTTGAACCAACAACTTTCTGGTTGATAATCCGGCGCTCTAGCCAACTCATCTACGTGATTGCAGTATTATTGTGTTATTATACTATTGAGTACTTATTAATATAATACAGAGTAGGAAAATAATAATGACGCCTCATTACCAAGAAACTACTTTAATAACTAGTTGCCATTACCGAAAATCAAAAAGTTTTTTCTGGTAATGACGCAAAGCGTAAGAAAAAATCAAAACATTAACAAATATTTGATAACAATTTGAAGACAGTTTTTTGACATAAACTTTAAGTGAATTTTTGAATATACTATTATTTATTTTTATATTTTATTTTTATATTCCACACCATAGGTGGTTGGGTTATTATGAGTTTGTGCTGATGTTTGTAACGCACAGAAAAAATCATCCAACACCCACCTTAAAGTATACCAATCGACTCAGAATCACTATTTGAGTAGATATAACGATGTCCGTCCGTCCGTCTGGCTTGCTGGGGAACGAAGTACAGGTCACAATTTTGAAGATAATTCAATGAAATTTGACACGTGGGACTTTCATGACACAAGAACGAGGCCTATTGAAATTGTTTATGATCGGTCCCTTATTTCACTTAGCCCCCATATAAATATCCTTCCGGGTATAGGTGTTTAACTTAAATATAGCAATATTTTAAAGAAATTCGGTGTAAGGAAGTTTTGTATAAGTATCAATCTTTGTGCCAAATGTCATGAAGATCGGCCCATAACTGACCATAGCTCCCATATAAAACCCACTTCCAACAATCACTTTAACGTGCATAAATCACACATGTTAGTATCAAGTTCATATTCGACACAAATAAGTTTTATATAAGTAGAAATCACAGTGACAAATTTTATGAGGTTCGCTCCATAGCTCACATATAAGCCCACTTTCGGGAATTACTCTAAATTACATAAATTCATATAAATGTTAGTATTAATGTAATATTCTGTATTCGCATATTTTATTTTACACTTAGCAAAAGTATCGGTCCACAATTGTCTACATGTCTAATGTAAGACCCTTTCACGAATTTTGATGGACATATACAATGGTGAATGGTATATATAGCCGGGCTTGACCGACTATATCTTTCTTAATTGTTTTATAATGGTACATTGGTAATAATAGTACTCCCTTCGTATACTAGGTATTGAAATATAAATAATATTTTTAAATAATTCAAAGGCTAAAATCAATGGAATTTGAGCAATAAAAAGTTTTTAATGGAGTTTGTACCAAAATAATTTTCTCTTTAAGTTTACTAGATTATATCTGAGGGCGTTCCGTAATAAATAAATAAACTTTGTTATACAAAATTTTGCAGAACACTCTAATAAAAAATGTTAGTTGGAATATTTAACGGTTATATTCAATGTTATATATCCTGGTTTTTTCCACAAAAAAATTCAAAATCTTCAAAATACGTAAAGAGTAAAATAACCAAATAAGAAATAACGGTTAAATACAAAAACAAAACTTGCGATATTAAATAATTCAATGCCGATTTTAATTATTATGATTAAATTTAATCATTTTTAATCCTGTTTAGCTATTGAAAAGTCTTAATCTTATCATTAAAGTTATTAATTTTATAAAATGGTAAATTTTCTTTAAAGTTCTCTATTTCACCAAATAATTATAATGGACCTTAGAACTTATAGGTTAAAAATTAGCTATATAAAACAGTAACGTTACTGACTTACTAAATGGCTGAGTGATTTATCATTCCACAGCCTAAATGCCTGAAGCTAGAGAGATGAGTTTGGTCTCCCGCCAAGTAGATCCACTAAGGCGGAATTATAGGAAACTCGAATGTTTAATGTAAAGGTAAAAACGGTAACCTTATATCTTTTAAATTAATGTAGATATATCTTTTAAATTAATGTATTAATTTAAAAAATAAGTGAACAGGTGTCTGGTAATTTTTTGAAAATCTGCTCTTTTAGAGAGTAAACGGATAAAAACTGTAATTTGGTACATTTTTTGCACCATACCTATCTTCGAAATTAGTATACATACAAATAAAATTTACATTGTATTCGTAACTTATTAAAAAATTTAAAATAAAAATTTGGTACTTTTTGCAAATTCGAACTCTAAGGGGTAAAATTTGTATCTATTGTTGGTACTTTTTTCACAAAACATTTTTATTTATTTATTGATATATACATATAAGTATTTTAATATCGGATCTCATCACAATTTAGAATTTCATTGGAATAAAGTACCAAAAAGGGTAAAAAGCGGGACATTACATTTTATTCAGACTCATTTATGAATTTTCTATAATATTAAATCTAGAAACATGAGTTTAAGTATAGGGTGATCCATTTCGAGGTTCCCTACTTTCTTAAAGAAAAAAATCACAGACAATTCAAATTTAATGGGGAATGTTTATTATCATTTAAAAGAACATTCTTTGGCATTTATTTTTTGAAGATTATGTCTATCAAATGTTGGCCGTTGTCGCAGATGATCCATCGACTATTTCATTCGAGTATTTCGAATGAAACGCGTGATGTTTTCCTCCAAGGCCTGAATCGAAGCGGGTTTATCCGCATAAACTTTAGACTTTACATATCCCCACAGGAAAAAGTCTAACGGTGTCATATCACACGATCTTGGTGGCCAATCGACCGACCCAAAACGTGAAATTATGTGCCCACCGAATAAATCCATCACTCAATAAATCCATTGATTGATGCGATATGTGGGAAGTGGCGCCGTCTTGCTGAAACCAAATGTCGCCGAGATCACGAGCTTCAATTTCAGGCATCAAATAGTCGGTCATCACGGCACGATAACGGTCGTCATTGACGGTTACGTTCGCACCGGCATCATTTTTAAAGAAATATGGACCGATGATTCCACCGGCCCACAAACCTCACCAAACCGTTGTTTTTGTGGATGAAGTGGCAGTTCTTGAATCTCTTCAGGTTGCTCTTCGTCCCAAATGCAGCAATTTTGTTTGCTTACATACCCATTGCGCCAGAAATGGGCCTCATCGCTGAACAAAATTTGCTTCAAAAACGTCGGATCTTCTTCGAACTTTTCAAGAGCCCATAGAGCGAAGCGATGTCGCTTGGGAAGATCGAGCAGCTTCAGTTGTTGCACAAGCTGTATTTTTTACGCTTTCAATTTACGATCTCGACGTAAAATGCGCCAAGTCGTTCCATACGTCAGTCCGAGTTGCTGGGAACGGCGTGTATACTCTTACCTACGTCCGCTATATTTTCTTCACAGCGTGCTGGACATTGTCTATTCGGTCGAATATTATCCAATAATGAATGCTGGGTCTCAAAATGGGTGTTGGTGTTGCGAATAGTACGCTCAGTAGGCCGATTATGTTGACCATAAGTTGAGTGAGGTGCACGAAACACATTCCTCACAGAGCGTGAATTTTCGTAATAAAGTTGAACGATTTGTAAACGTTGTTTAGGCGTAAGTCTTTCCATTATGAAATGCCAAACAATACTAAACAAAAATAACATGACAGCATGACACGACTCACACGTGATCTGTCAAAAAAAAGGCTATTGAAAATAGTATCTCTACTTGAATCACCCTTTATATGTAGTCCTACGTGAGTGAGATTTCACAAAGGAGAACTTTGTGATACTTTTTCGTTCTTCTAATGGTACTTTTTAATTTTTTGTAATAATTATATAGAAGCATGCAATTAAAGAACATGGTCTTATGTGGATAAGAATTAACAAGAGTGGACTCTTTAAAACTCTTTCGTTCCTCAAATGGTACTTTTTGAATTTTCTATAATATTTAAACTAGAAACATGAAATTAAAGATATATGCTCGTAAGTGAAAGAAAATCCATAAGAGGGAACTTTGTGCTACTTTTTTGTTCTTCTAATGGTACTTTTTGAATGTAATAATTAACATACAAACATGATATTATAGATATATGGTTATATATGAGTGATAATCCACAAGGTCTCTCTGCAAAAAAAAAAAAAAAAAAAAAAAAAACAATAAAAATAATTTGGTAGTTTTTGAACGTTTAAACGTTTAGGATGTAAAAATCGGGTACTTTATTAGTAAGATATGAATCTTCTGAACCAAAATACATAGAAATAAATTTTAAATAGTATTATTTCTTTATCACAAATAATATCAAACATGTCGTTAGTACTATTTGGTAGTTTTTTAACTAAAATGTTTAAAAAGTTTATTGTTGTTAATGGTGACACAATGTCCTATAGAAATTGTACTGTAGATATCTCTCTTCCAACATTTTCAAAAATTTTTGAGTCTTGGGGGGCAAAAACGTCTAGAATGTGAAATGTAAGAACAAAATATAAATATTTTTTTTAACCAAAAAAAAAAAAAAAAAAAAAAAAAAAAAAATAGATTAACCCCTTGGATGATACTTATTTAAATATAGAACTGAAGGCATGAAATTGAAATTATTATAAACCAATATTATAAAGAAATCAGTATTATAATGTTCTTATGGGAGTTAGGAGTCATAGTTTCATTTTTTTGATTTTTTTTTTTACTTTTGTTATTACATTTTCTTTTTTCTAAATAAAAAAGCGACCAAGTTTTTATCGGGTCTATGTGGGAGTCACGCAAGTCTGGTACGCAGTAGTGGGTTAAATATTAGTGATATGATAAAAACAGTAGAACCTTAATATTTTTTGTGTTTTACATTTATATTACGACAACGTATTTTTGAAAAGAAATCATCCTGAAGAAAAATATAAAAATATAAACATATAAAAGATAAACTGATAAAACGAAGCCGATTTTAAAATAATGTAACTCTTATACGATTATATAAAGTAATATTACACAAGTTATTTCTGTTTATTTAATTTTTGTACTTTTTGTTCCTAAAAATTGTTAGTCATTTTTTAGTAATTGTTTGTCACGAATTTAGCTATGTTGGGTCACCAAGAACTGGCTACAATGAGAACAGGGCGAATAAAATTCTGAGTGAGTCTGTAATAATTCCGTTTCGGCAATTTTTTTTTTTCGGTTAGTCGATTTCATTTATTTACAATTTTAAATCTCATTTTGGCTCTAAAAGTTTTTTTTTTTTACCATTTTTGCCAATATTTTTCATATTATCTTAAAGACAAAATTTTGGACTATCATTGGCAATTATTAAGAGTAAATAAATAATTTTTGAAGCTGGGTAAATAATTTTAAAATATAAAAATGTGTGTAAATACTTTTGAAATAAAAAATGTTTAATAACTTTTCCTTTAGTACCAGAAATAAATACCGCTACTTTTTTTGAAATTACCACAATCATTTCAGGCATTACAACAACAACAAAAAAAATTTTCCAAATATTTTATAACAAAAATTTTTGACTTCTTTTAAAAATTTTCAAAAAATTTAAAAAGTTTAGAAAAAAGCTTGTGCATAAATATAAGAATTTACTTTCATTGATTTTAGTTCATAATATTTAAGAATAATGTCTTAAATATTAACACTTTTTTACATTTTTTGAAATGAATCAAAAATCAAGAAGACTTAAAATAAATTGTTTAAATTTTAATTTATATTTTCAATTTGTAAAAAAAAATTTTGAAATTTTTTTGAAAAATTTTAGGTTTTTAATGATTTTTAGCTACATGGGGAAGAATCGAAATTTTTTGGAAATAAATCTGTAACTTCTGATCGGCTGGTTGGATTTTCATGAAATTTGGTATAAGCGTAGCAGAGGAGTGTACAATGTTAAGTTTGGAAGGGGGCACAACAAACCCCTCAGCGGCGGAGGTACCTTAGGTACCTCTGACATAAAAAATTTTTAATCGCTTGCCAAATTTTTGTTTCTCGTCCGATTTCAAATATATATATATATATTTTTGTAGGCCCTGATAAGACCTATAAAAAACATGCCTTCATGTCCTATTTACCTCTTATAGCTTTCGAATTATTTGCGTTTGAATTTTTAAGCACCATAATTTTGCCTGTTCTTGGTCCAATTTTTTTCATATATATCCTAGCATTTCCGACCGATTTTATTAGTTTTTCTCTTAACTAGTTAAAGAACAAAATTATCTATTGAATAAAAAAAATTTGAAGACGATATCTTTACCGAGTCCAAAAATAAAAGATTTTGAATTTGAAAATTGCAAAAAGACGACTTTTTGTGTTGATGATTTTAAGATAAAAAACAAGCCCAATAACTCAATTGGTCATGGTACACACCCTCATGAATTCGACCCATTTTATATGAATGTTTTGATTTTAGACCATATTTTCTCAAATCCCAAAGCACGAATCAACAAGCGGAATATATTTTAAGAATCTTCAATATGTTGTTAAAAGTTTTAAATCAAAATCTACGGGCCTTCGAAAAAATGTGGATTCTATAGCCAAAAATGTAAAAAATCCCATTTTTGGGAATTTTCATTAGTTTTTTTGGGAATTCAGGAAAACCCTACCCCTGATTGAAATTTGGTTAACGCGCTTTTATTTATATTAATAAGATCCACATTTCCTGCAAATTTCATTAAGATATCTTTATAAACAAATATGTTATTACAATTAAAAAAATTTGTATTTTCTCCAAAAACCCCAAATTGGGCCTTTTGTTTTGTTTATTTCTAAATAGCGAAAGAAATTTTAAAAATATGTATTCAAAATTAAAATCGGACGAGAAACAAAAATTTGGCAAGCGATTAAAAATTTTTTATGTCAGAGGTACCTAAATTTGAGCCCCCTTAGCTCCGCCCCTGAGGGGTTTGTTGTGCCCCCCTTCCAAACTTAACATTGTACCTCCTCCGCTACGCCTATACCAAATTTCATGAAAATCCAACCAGCCGATCAGAAGTTACAGACTTATTTCCAAAAAATTTCGATTCTGCCCCATTGTGCATTATAAGAACAGAAAAGAAGCACTTTTTATGAAACTGATGTACTGCAGAATGCGAGCGAAATTATGCAAAAAGCTTTTTTTTAGATTTTTTCTAGGAATTTTGCCATTTTACTGCATAATGCGAGCGAAATTATGCAAAATGCTTTTTTACAGATTTTCCTAGGAATTTTGCCATTTTAAGGCGTTTGTTGTTACTATTTTCATGTATAACTATTTTCATTTACCTTTGCAATCAAATCTAATAAAACTAAACTAAAGATTTAACAAAATTTTTGCAAAATTACTAAAATTTTCACTATGAACAATTTAATAATATCTATGAACAAAATTTTATTTTTTATGAAAAAAAAGTTTGGGAAAAAAGTCAAGTTCGATTTATTATATTTATGAAAAAAATTTTCAAATATATGAATTTTTTTTTCTCTGTATGGCTGTATATAGATTTTAAAAATTATTTTTCTTTTCTATTTATTTTTTGATTAAAAATTTCTGATTTGAATTCTTCAAATAGTTCATAAATAATTCGTTTCTACTACATACAAAATAAATATCTACACCTAAAAGTACTCGTATTTTCATTGATAAAAAAGATTAGTATAAAGGACTTTTATATTAATCTTATTTTTTTAATTTTATAAAATCTTTAAGTAAGATAAGGATAAATATTTCTATATTTTTATTCTATTATCTATCTCTATTTCTATTTCTATTTCTATTTATATTTCTATTTCTATTATCGTTTTCATTTCATTTGAATAGTTCTTGATTGATTTGCACTCACTATATTGAAAGTTATACGTAGAAAAATTATATGTAAAAAGTCATAAGAGGGAGAGTTGTAAAATAATATAAGTTAAGAACTTTCTTAATGATAATAAAAACATTCGTTTGCATTTAGAAAAATGAAGAATTTCTACTTTAAAGACTTCCAATATAAACTATATTGTATTCATGCATTCTACTGTCTGCATTACTATGTAACTTTTAAAGTGGTCGAATTGTAAGCATAAAACACCAATTTATTAATTTATAATGATTTACATTAAACACAGTTTTAAGGAATATATAGCCTTTAACATTTCAATACATTATACGATTCTAGAAATTAATCCTTTCCAAAAGTATAATATAAATCGCTTTAAACACATTAGTTAAAGAACTAAATTACTCAGCAAAATTTAAGTACTAAATTTATGCTTGTCAAGGTGATTTTGGTGGCCCATTGGTTGCCAACAATAAATTAGTCGGTGTTGTTTCCTGGGGTCCTGGCTGTGATATACCTTCTGTTCGTAGCTGGATCCTAAAGACTGCCAAGGAATTGTAAATTTCAAGTTGAATTGAATTTTCCGACTGTTAATAAAATGCATTTAATTTTTTTTTATATTTTAAAAACAATTTTTTTTATTTAGTCGTTAAAAATAATGTTTCTAATTCTTAATAGATTTTGAAGCAAATCTAGGACAGATAGAGCAAAATGGACAAATGTGATCACTCATAGTTCGTACCAAAAATTGATTTTAATATGAAAAACCAAAAAACGGATTTTAAAGCTAGACCGGAGCAAATAGAGCAAAATAAACGAAAATCTGTAATCATTTACCTCACACTAAAAATCGATTTTTATATGAAAACTCCAAAAATCAATTTTATAGCTAAACAAGGACAGAAAAAGCAAAATATAGGAAAATCTGTGATCACTCATATTTCGTACCAAAAGTAAATTTTTATACGAAAAAATTAAAAATCGATTTTAAAGTTAAATCAGAGCGGTTAGAAGAAAATAAGCGAAAATCACCATATTTTTATTTATGTATAAAAACCTAAAAATTGACTGTAAAGCAAAACCAGAGCAGTTACAGCAAAAGAATTAAAATTTAAAAAATGTGTTTGCTTCCAATAAGTAAATTGTCAAGGTAATTATAAAATAGTAATCTCATACCTATTTGTCTCTGTAATATTTTACCAACTACTGAAATTGAGTACAATCTATTCTGCTACTTAAACTTCTGCAAAATCGTTAAATTTCTTGAGTAAATAAACTGTAGGGTAAATTGATTAATTTACACCTTAATTAAAAATTTTCGTAATGACACGAGTAATTGGATAATCTCCCAGCAAAAAATGTGCTTTCCTGGTAAGCTAGCAGGTATAATTGGAAACAAAAATAAACTATTTATTTTTTGCCTGAATAACTAGTTATTTTTGTTCGACTTGTCCACAAATTCATGTAGTTATTTTTTGATGCTAGGGGTACTCAAAAAACAAAAATAAAAAAAAAACAAAAAAATTTTGCCGTCAGTGGGACTCGAACTTGGATACAAACTAACCAATAGTTTTTAATGACTAACTTCTTACTCAGTACACCATCTCGCATATAGCATCCTAAGCGACAAAAACTCTATTTAGTTTAAAATATCTTTTTAGACATTTTGTTATAAAAAACTAACAGCTTCAGAATGGGGTTGAACCAACAACCTTCTGGTTGTTAATCCGGCGCTCTAGCCAACTCATCCACGTGATTGCAGTATTACTGTGCTATTATACTATTGAGTACTTATTAATGTAATACAGAGTAGGCAAGTAATAATGACGCCTCATTACCAAGAAACTGCTTTAATAAGTAGTTGTCATTACCGAAAACCAAAAAGTTTTTGCTGGGTCGTATCAAAAATCGAATTATATATGGTAAATTTAAAATTAAAGTTAAAGCAGAGCATTAATTTCAACTACGTGCAACTCTTACAATAAGCGGTCGCTCAAAAAACTTAATTCTAGGAATAAAAATTTCAGAAAGAAAGAAACTACTTTAATAAGTAGTTGTTATTACCGAAAACCAAAAAGTTTTTGCTGGGCTTGTTTAAAAATTCGATTCTAGAACTCGTGTGCGATAATAATAATAATAATAATAATAATAATAACAATATGTTAAGAAGAAATATCTGATTATTTTTATAGGAATTTTACTTTTTTTAGGATTGTGTGAGGCTTTCCAAACTTTAAAATAATCAGTGAATAAACAGTAGTAGCTTTTTTCAGCTGATTTAAAGATAATATTGATATGTATCACACATAGTACTTATATACGAAATTCGCATTGATAATTCAGATTATTAAAAAAATTATATATAAAAAGAAAAAGAAACAAATTATAAAAATAAAAAAAAATAATGTTAATAATGAACAGAACGATAAGAATATTATCTGTTCTGCCAAAATAATAAAAAAAAAAAAATACTGACCAACTCCTATATAAACTGTGAGAATTTGAAATGTCAATCACAGTCTTTTCTGCCAACATGATAAGTTTCGTAGCTCTTTTCGCTATCGTTAGTTGTGCCTTCGCCGGCTCTATTCCCGGCGATTTGAATGGCCGTATTGTAAATGGTGTTGACACTACTATTGAAGCTCATCCCTATCAGGTTTCTTTGCAAAGAAATAATGGACGCCATTTCTGTGGTGGTTCCATCATTAGCGAGGATATCGTTGTAACAGCTGCCCATTGTCTGCAAGATGAAAACGCCTCTCAAATCAAAGTACGTCTCGGCTCTACTGAATACAATAAAGGTGGTGAATTGGTTTCGGTCAAGGCTTTCAAATACCATGAACATTACAATAACGATACCATGGTTTACGATGTAGCTGTCATTAAACTAGCCAAACCAGTACGTGAATCTTCCACGATCCGCTATATTGAATTGGCTGAAAAAACTCCCCTAACTGGCACTCGTGCTGTTGTTACTGGCTGGGGCGCCAAATGCTTTTTGCTTTGTGTTACCACTCCCGTGGTTTTGCAAGAAGTCGAAGTTGATATTATAGATCAGAAATTGTGTGCTTCTAGCGAATTTAAATATGGCGATGATATCAAAGAAACTATGTTGTGTGCTTATGATGTTAAGAAGGATTCCTGCCAAGGTGATTCTGGTGGTCCATTGGTTGCCAACAACAAATTGGTTGGTATTGTATCATGGGGTAAATTTTGTGCCTTTAAGGGTTATCCCGGTGTTTACTGTGACGTTGCTACTGTCCATAGCTGGATCGAAAAAACTGCTAAGGAATTATAAATTTGAAAAATTTATTTTAATAAATTTTATTTAATTTCGAGTAATTATATTTAAAATGTATTTGTTTAATTGTATTTTATTTGGGTTCAACTTAAGGGTTAAGAAGGTGTAAGTGGAAATGCGTGAGTGTATCAATATTAAAAGGGTTTTATGCTCATTAAATCTGCAGTAAAAAACGAAAAATATGCTCTAAAAACGTGAAAATTTGCACTTAAAAACAAACATTTTAATAAAATTTTCTAACAGAAATTATATTTTGTTTTTTATCAAAACAAAGTGTTTTGTTAATATTTTTATGCTATAAAATAAAGCAAAACTGAAACTTAACAATTGTGTCGTAATTTGATTCCCCATTTTTTACTACATCACATAAAAACCTTATTGACCTTCCATTTGCTTACCAAACTAATTCTAGACATTATTATTAGTTCAGAAATTATTAAAATTATCTAATGCATTTATTAAAAAAAGTACAAATGAAAATAAAAAGTATTATTTTTATAACATTAACTGAAGCTATTCTGGCAGATTTAAAAGCTAATATGTCTTCAATATTACATTCCAAAAATAACTTTAATGAAAATCAATGAAAAATTGCTTAAATAAAATCAATGAATCTGTTTCTAAATCTTTAATCTTGTTGCTACAAGTCAAGCTCATCAGCCATAAAATGGTATCAATTAAAGTTAATTTTAAATGCAATGAGAGATTGGGGTAAAGTGGAGCATACTGTAAACTAACTTCAATAAAATACCAACCAATAATCTTTCGAACCCTGCTATGGATTTGTTATATAGAATGAATTATTGTCTAATCTTTTGCATTAACTTGTTCTTTTATTATTGTTTTTCGGCGTTTTTTCAAATCAACTATTTTTGTGTAAAATGGGAAATGTTAAGATAAAGTGGAACTTAGTAAAAATGGTAAGTTTATTAAACATTTTTAAACGATTTTTGTACTTACCAGATCACATGAATATCAGAATTCAAGTAAGTGATGAAAATAGATAGGTACTAACTGATAAAAGTAATAGAAAATAATAAAACAAAATTTATAAAAATAGTCAGTTATTTCTCGTATTTCGAATAGTGTAATTCATAGGTGTAATACAATGCTATAATTTTCGCACACTTTAAGTGCACTGACTATTTATATGAGTTTCATCATACTAAGTGTGTTTTTTTACAGCATCCACTATTTCCACGATTTTTAATTCCAGATTTTTTTCCTTTAATAAGCTAATGTAATGATTCTAGGCACTTTTAGAATTTTTATATGTTGTATTGCTTTTGATCTGTTTATTTGATCTATTTTATTAGATTTTCTTATATATGTATGTTCAGGTCATTGAATTAAAAGCTTTAAGAAATATTTATTATATTGCAAAAAATGGCTGTAAAATTATACATCCAACTTTAATCCCAATATATTTTTACACATTATCCCAGTTCTATAGTTTTATGTTAACTAGCGATTTGAAAAAGCGTTATGTTTTTGGGATAAACCCTTTTTGCAATTGAAATGTGAGTAAAATAAAATATTTAATTTTGTATTCAACGATTTAAAAATGCAGTTGATTTGGTTGATCTTTCTCAGAAACATCAGCATTTAAAAAATCTTTTTTAATATATTTTATTTGCTTGCAATAATATCAGAGGTTTAATTGATGAAACATAAAAGAAATGTAATGCAATAACATCAAACATATAACAGTAGTCTTTTCTGCAAAAAATTAAAAGTACACGAAAAAACTAAATTTGTCTCCATTACCCTATATGCTATAATACCCCACTTTCCGTTAATTATTTTTTCAAAATATTTTATAATAACAAGAATATTGGATTTCTTTTCCAAATTTTCAAAGAATTTAAATATATATGACTATGACTGTATATAGATTTTAAAAATTATTTTTTTGTTTAACTAAAAATTTCTGATTTGAAATCTTCAAATACCTCATAAATAATTCGTTTCTACTACATACAGTATAACTATCTACACGTAAAAGTATTTTTATTGATAAAAAAAGTTTAATATAAAGGACCTTTATATTAATCTCATTTTATTAATTTTATAAAATTTTTAAATAAAACGATGATAAATATTTCTATTATCGTTTTCAATAGCCTTAATTTGAATCGTTTTTGATTGATTCAAAGACGCGTTGAATAGTAAAATAATAAAAATTAAGAAATTTCTTAATGTTCATAAAATCATTCGGATCAGGATGATACAAATATCATAAAAATTATTAGCATTATTTTCTGCTAAAAATACATTTATTTCTACTTCTTAGAAGTAATTATAAATGGCTTCCAAAAAATTGCAAAATAAGCATTTAATAATAATTTTGAAGTGGTAAAAACTTTATCTTTAAAAAAAAAAAAATTATTTTACTTTTGCTAGGTAAAGGAATATTAAAAAAAATGACCTATATTTTTTGTAAAGAACAATATTTAACATGACTTAACATAAAAAATCGTAATTAATGTTTAGAAATGATTTTTCTTTTTCAAAAGAAAATTCATTCTAATTTTAAGAAATTGTTAAAAAAAAAATTAACATGTAACAAAATTATAAAAATATATATTTTTTAGCTTAAATAATTATCACAATTTAATTAAAAAAAAAAAAAAACAATAATAAATATTTCAAATTTCATAAAAAGTACCCTCATGGAGATCTTTTAAAACTTAAAATTTTTGCACTGTTATTTTTCTATTTTGTAAAAGAAATTGTTTAAAAAATGGTAAAATAAAAATTTGTTAAAAAAAAATATTTTTAAACACAAAAAATAAAAAATATATATAAAAACAAATTGCTAACAAAATATAAAATTACTAGAAACTAAAATAAATTTCGAAGACAAATTAAAAGACAAAAAATATGTAAGATATTGTAACACGTCGAAATCAAGTTTATGAAATTAATACAAAAAGGACATTCCGATGTATATTAAGTTAAGATTTTTGGTAAAAACTTTTTGTTTATATAAAAAAAAACATAGTTTAATATATCTTAATATGTATAAAAATAAAAATCTACAATTTCCTAAAAATGGGGCCTTTAAAAACCTAAAGTGTCTGTTCAATTATTTCTGTATTTTGTAAAGGAAATGAATTTTGTAAAGGAAATAAAATTATTGTAAAATATATAAAAAATTTTAAAATATATAAAAAACAAATTGCTAATATATTACTAGAAAATAAAATACACTGCCGAAAAATATTTAGTTTAAAAAATTTTCTTAAACATTTTATTATGACAATAACAATTTTATAAAATTCATAAAAAAACGGACTTTCGAAAGATTATTTAAAAAATAAAGAAAAATGCTAAATAGTTTTCTGGTATATAGAGAACACAATATGGTATATTATAATAAACTAAGTTTTTTTAAAAAAAAAACACTTAATCGAATAAAAAATATTTAAATTTTCATAAAAAAGACCTTCGTAGGAACCTTTAGAAACCTAATTTCTGCACATTTATTTTTTCATTTAACAAAAGATGTAATTTAACAAACTGTTGAATAAAATTTTGTTAAATAAAATATTTTTCAAGGATAAAGAAATATAAACAATAAAGCAAAAAAACATAAATTACAAAAAGAGTAAAATAATTTTCGAAACAAAATTAAACTTTAAACATTTTATTAAAAATTATATTATGTCAAAAATAATTTTATAGAATTAATAATAAAAAAGGATGTTCTATGGATTCTTTGAAAACTTAAAATTTGTCATAAAAACTTTTTCTAATATATAAAAAACATAATTTAACATATAATAATATAAAAAGTCAAATAATCGAATAATTAATGTTTTAAATATAATAAAAAGATCTTTATAGAAACGTTTAACTGCCTAAAATTTCTACAATTTTAATAAAAGACATACTTCAAAAAAAAAAAAAAAAAAAAACAATTTTAAACAATTTTATGAAATTCATTAAAAGGACATTTCTTAAAAACTGAGATTTTTGCTTCAGACTATTTGCATTATAGAAAGAAAAAGATTTGGCAAATCGTAAGATGAAAAATACATTATTTTAGTTTATTAGAGCCTCAAGGTTTTATTGCTGTTTTTGTTTATTATTAATATGGTTTAATTATAAATATGTATAACTTTAATCTATTTAAAGTTTTATTATTTTGTCTGCTTTTCAAAATATTTCGCATTTAGAGAAACATGAAGAATTTCTACTTGCAAGACTTCAAATATAAACTATTTTGTATTCATTCCGTCTACTGTCTGCATTACCTTGTAACCTGGAAAGTATTCTAGTTGTAAGAATAAAACACTCAAACAATTAATTTGTAAGGATTTAAATTATACACAGTTTTAAGGAAAATATAGACTTTAACACCTCAATACATTATACGATTCTAGAAATTAACCCTTTTCAAAAGTATAATATGGTTCGCTTTAACACATTTTCAACAAACTACTTAGTTAGAGAGCTATATTATTCAGCAAAATTTATGCTTGTCAAGGTGATTTTAGTGGTACAAAGAATGCCAACAATAACTTAGTCGGTGTTATTTCCTGGGGTCCTGGCTGTGATGTACCTTCTGTTCGTAGCTGGATCCTAAAGACTGCCAAGGAATTGTAAATTTCAAGTTGAATTGAATTTTTCGACCGTTAATAAAAAGGATTTAATTTTTTATTTTTAAAAATATTTTTTTTATTTAGTCGTAAAAATAATGTTTTTAATTCTTAATAGATTTTAAAGCAAATCTAGGACGATAGAGCAAAATGGACAAATGCTACCATTCATATTTCGTACCAAAAATCGATTTTTATATGAAAAAAACCTAAAAACGATTTTAAAGTTAAGCCAAAGCAGATAGAGCAAACTAAACGAAAATCTGTGATCACTTATATATATTTCACACCAAAAATCGATTTTAATTCGAAAAACAGAAAAATCGATTTTAAATCACTCATATCTCATTATTCATATTTCACATCAAAAATCGATTTTTATACGAAAAATTTAAAAATCAATTTTAAAGCTAAATCAAAACAGCAAATAGAAAAAAAATCTGTGAACATTCGTATTTCCCCAGCAAAAACTTTGCTTTCCTGGTAAGCTAGCAGGTATAATTGGAAACAAAAATAAACTATTTATTTTTTGCCTGAATAACTAGTTATTTTTGTTCGAGTTGTCCACAAATTCATGTAGTTATTTTTGACTCTAGGGGTACTCAAAAATATGTACCTAAACGAAAACAAAAATAAAAAAAACAAAAAAATTTTGCCGTCAGTGGGACTCGAACTTGAATACAAACTAACCAATAGTTTTTAATGACTAACTTCTGACTCAGTACACCATCTCGCATATAGCATCCTAAGCGACAAAAACTCTATTTAGTTTAAAATATCTTTTTAGACATTTTGTTATAAAAAACTAACAGCTTCAGAATGGGGTTGAACCAACAACCTTCTGGTTGTTAATCCGGCGCTCTAGCCAACTCATCCACGTGATTGCAGTATTACTGTGCTATTATACTATTGAGTACTTATTAATGTAATACAGAGTAGGCAAGTAATAATGACGCCTCATTACCAAGAAACTGCTTTAATAAGTAGTTGTCATTACCGAAAACCAAAAAGTTTTTGCTGGGTCGTATCAAAAATCGAATTATTTAAAATTAAAGTTAAAGCAGAGCATTAATTTCAACTACGTGCAACTCTTACAATAAGCGGTCGCTCAAAAAACTTAATTCTAGGAATAAAAATTTCAGAATTTCTAATCGAATATGAAAAAGAAAATTCTAAGCAAAGCAGGGAAGGCAAACCATAGTTTATAACTCTAAAAAAGGTAGTAAATTACGTAAGGAATTAAATTGTTTAAAGCTATATCCAAGGAAACGTTTCACATATTCAGATATGTATATGCATCGGCCTGTAAATAGTATAAACAAAAAGTAAAATAGAGTTTGCAATACGATTCAGCTTGACCTGACTGACAATAGCTCAAGACCGTACAAAATATGAGACATTAAAAGAGCATTAGCTAGTTTGAATTTAATCTGAATGTTATTATTTTGTTAGAATGTATTCTACTCAAAATTCTTTCATATATGTAATTAATGTGCCTCTAAAATGTAATACAATGATCAATATATACACCCAAGCATCTGAATTATTCAACAAACAATATCCGTCAGGGACCTGAGATTCAGTATTACCAAAAAGCATTACTTTCGTTTTTGACGCGTTAACCAGTCATGAGTTTTCAATAGACCATTGTAAAAAACGGTCATGACTGTAATTGATCTGTATCAACTAAAAGGAAGATGTTATCAGCAAACAAAAATGATTTGCAAACTCCAGTGCCAATATAATCCGGGACATCATTTACATACAATATGAAAAGAAGGGGACCTAAGACAGACCACCCAGGAACTTCAGGCAACAGAGAGAGTATTTCAGAGTATTTCATTTGAGTAACTAATTGAGAAATTAATGCCTTAGACAAATCAAGCGATATCAATGAAGTAAAAAAATCCTTATTATCATTGTCTATAATCACATCTGTGTTGTGATTGTGGCGGAAAGTGTATTGAGAAGGAGATATTTTTCCTCAAACAAAAAAGAGAACCTGATCTCTAAGAATATGTCCAACGTCTTTCGATAACGCAGAAAGTATGGAGATAAGCCTCAAATCATTAATAATGTTTTCAGTTTTCGTTTTTGAAATAGGAACGACTCGTGCAACTTGCCAACCCGAAGGGAATTCAGATGACATCAAAATAGAATTAGTAAAAAAAAATAAAAAATTTAATATGAGATATATATGGATAAAGACTCTTAATGAACAAAATTAGAATTCCGCCATTGCAAACAGATTTGACTTAACTTTGCAGAAATTTTTTTGACTTAACTTTTTCAGAAATACACTTTCGTACCAAAAACCTATTTTTATATGAAAATCCTAAAAACGAATTTTAAAGCTAGATCACAGCAGATAAAAGCAAATGGACGCAAATCTATGATCACTCATATTTCATACCAAAAATCATTTTTTATAAAAAAAAAAAATCTAAAAATCGATATTAAAGCTAAAGCAGAATGATAAAAATCTGTGGTCACACATATTTTGTACCAAAAATCGATTTTTATATGAAAAATCTAAAAATCGTTTTTAAAACTAAACCAGAGCAGATAGAGCAAAATAGACTAAAATCACCATATTTTGATTTTTATATGAAAAATATAAAAATTGATTTTAAAGTTAAAGCAGATAGAGCAAAATAGACAAAAATCTGTGATCACTCATATTTCGTACCAAAAATCGATTTTTATACGAAAAAACTAATACTCGATTTTAAAGTTAAACCAGAGCCATTAGAGGAAAGTAAACGAAAATATGAAAAATATAAAAATAGAATTTAAAGCTAAACCAGAGCAGATAGAGCAAAATAGACGAAAATAACCATATTTTGATTTTTATTTAAAAATATAAAAATTGATTTTAAAGTTAAAGCAGATAGAGCAAAATAGACGAAAATCTACGATCACTCATATTTCATACCAAAAATCGATTTTTATATAAAAAATCTAAAAATCGATTTTAAAGCTAAACCAGAGCAGATAGAACAAAATAGACGAAAATCACCATATTTTGATTTTTATATGAAAAATATAAAAATTGACTTTAAAGTTAAAGCAGATAAAGCAAAATAGACAAAAATCTGTGATCACTCATATTTCGTACCAAAAATCGATTTTTATACGAAAAAACTAAAACTCGATTTTAAAGTTAAACTAGAGCGGTTAGAGGAGTGTAAACGAAAATTTGAAAAATATAAAAATTTAATTTAAAGTTAAAGCAGAGTAGATAGAGCAAAATAGACGAAAATCACCATATTTCGATTTATATATGAAAAATCTAAAAATTGATTTTAAAGCTGACTAAAATTTAAAAAATGTGTATGCAACCAATAAGTAGACTAAGACTAAGTAATTATAAAATAGTAATCACATAGCGACTTGTCTCTTAACAATCCTGCTACTCAGACCTCTGCAGAATCTTGAATAAATAAACTGAAGGTAAATTGATTAATTTACACATTAATTAAAAAATTTCGTAATGATACGAGTAATTGGATAATCTTGTTTAAAAATTAGATTTTAGAACGCTTGTGTGATAACAATAAAAATAATAATAATAAGTGATTATATTCATAGGAATTTTACATTTTTTAGGATTGTGTGAGGGTTTTCCAACCTGAAAATAATCAGTGAACAAATAGTAGTTGTTTTTTTTCTAGCTGATTTAAAGATTATATTGATATGTATCAAACATAATACTTATATTCGAAATTCGCAATATTATTAACAAATTATGAAAATAAAAAAATAATGTTTTAACTTATCTTTTAAGAATTCTAGAAAATATTAAAAAAGTTAAACGTATTAATTAAATGAACAGACTACGATAAGAATATTATCTGTTCTGCAAAAAAAAAAAAAAAAAATACTGACCAACTCCTATATAAACTGTGAGAATTTGAAATGTCAATCACAGTCTTTTCTGCCAACATGATAAGTTTCGTAGCTCTTTTCGCTATCGTTAGTTGTGCCTTCGCCGGCTCTATTCCCGGCGATTTGAATGGCCGTATTGTAAATGGTGTTGACACTACTATTGAAGCTCATCCCTATCAGGTTTCTTTGCAAAGAAATAATGGACGCCATTTCTGTGGTGGTTCCATCATTAGCGAGGATATCGTTGTAACAGCTGCCCATTGTCTGCAAGATGAAAAAGCCTCTCAAATCAAAGTACGTCTCGGCTCTACTGAATACAATAAAGGTGGTGAATTGGTTTCAGTCAAGGCTTTCAAATACCATGAACATTACAATAATGATACCATGGTTTACGATGTAGCTGTCATTAAACTAGCCAAACCAGTACGTGAATCTTCCACGATCCGCTATATTAAATTGGCTGAAGAAACTCCCCTAACTGGCACTCGTGCTGTTGTTACTGGCTGGGGCGCCAAATGCTTTTTGCTTTGTATTACCACTCCCGTGGTTTTGCAAGAAGTGGAAGTTGATATTATAGATCAGAAATTGTGTGCTTCTAGCGAATTTAAATATGGCGATGATATCAAAGAAACTATGTTGTGTGCTTATGATGTTAAGAAGGATTCCTGCCAAGGTGATTCTGGTGGTCCATTGGTTGCCAACAACAAATTGGTTGGTATTGTATCATGGGGTAAATTTTGTGCCTTTAAGGGTTATCCCGGTGTTTACTGTGACGTTGCTACTGTCCATAGCTGGATCGAAAAAACTGCTAAGGAATTATAAATTTGAAAAATTTATTTTAATAAATTTTATTTAATTTCGAATAATTATATTTAAAATATATTTGTTTAATTGTATTCTATTTGGGTTCAACTTAAGGGTTAAGAAGGTGTAAGTGGAAATGCGTGAGTGCATCAATATTAAAAGGGTTTTATGCTCATTAAATCTGCAGTAAAAAACGAAAAATATGCTCTAAAAACGTGAACATTTGCACTTAAAAACAAACATTTTAATAAAATTTTCTAACAGAAATTATATATATTTTTTTTTTAATCAAAACAAAGTGTTTTGTTAATATTTTTAACAACTGAGTCGTAGTTTTTTTATAATTACAATAAAATTCAAATTATATTCTAATTCTAACAGAGCGGAGTAACGAAGACCATAAGCTCGTTGTAGTGAAACACATCATAGTCTCTAATGGGAATCGAACCCACAACCCCCAGACTGATAGACTAGCTCACTACGAACTAGCCCATCGGGGCACCCTGAGTCGTAATTTGATTCCCTATTTTTTTTATATCAAATAAAAACCTTTTTGACCTTCCATTTGCTTACCAAACTAATTCTATACATTATTATTAGTTCAGAAATTATTAAAATTATCTAATGCATTTATTAAAAAAAGTGCAAATAAAAAGATTTAAAAGCTAATATGTCTTCAATATTACATTCCAAAAATAACTTTAATGAAAATCAATGAAAAATTGCTTGAATAAAATCGATTAATCTGTTTCTAAACCTTTAACCTTGTTGCTACAAGTCAAGGTCATCAGCGATAAAATGGTATCAATTAAAGTTAATTTTAAATACAATGAGAGATTGGGGTAAAGTGGAGCGTACTGTAATCTAACTTCAATAAAATACCAACCAATAATCTTTCGAACCCTGCTATGGATTTGTTATATAGAATGAACTATTGTCTAATCTTTTGCATAAAATTAATAACATTAACTTGTTCTTTTATTATTGTTTTTTGGCGTTTTTTCAAATCAACTATTTTTGTGTAAAATGGGAAATGTTAAGATAAAGTGGAACATAGTAAAAATGGTAAGTTTATTAAAAATTTTTAAACCATTTTTGTACTTACCAGATCACATGAATATCAGAATTCAAGTAAGTGATGAAAATAGATAGGTACTAACTGATAAAAGTAATAGAAAATAATAAAACAAAATTTATAAAAATAGTCAGTTATTTCTCGTATTTCGAATAGTGTAATTCATAGGTGTAATACAATGCTATAATTTTCGCACACTTTAAGTGCACTGACTATTTGTATGAGTTTCATTATACTAAATGTGTTTTTTTACAGCATCCATTATTTCCACGATTTTTAATTCGAGATTTTTTTCTTTTAATTTGCTAATGTAATGGTATATGTATGTTCAAATCATTGAATTGTAATCTCTAAGAAATACAATATTTATTATATTTTAAGCAAACTTGCAAAAAATGGCTGTAAAATTATACATCCAACTTTAATCCCAATATATTTTTACACATTATCCCAGTTCTATAGTTTTATGTTAACTAGCGATTTGAAAAAGCGTTATGGTGTTTGGGACAAACCCTTTTTGCAATTGAAATATGTGTAAAATAAAATATTTAATTTGGTATTAAACGATTTAAAAATGGGGTTGATTTGGTTGATCTTTCTCAGAAACATCAGCATTTAAAAAATCTTTTTTAATATATTTTATTTGCTTGCTCTCGATGAGCAATAATATCAGAGGTTTAATTGATGAAACATAATAGAAATATAATGCAATAACATCAAACATATAAGTAAGTTTTTCTTCTTTTCCCCGTATGCCCACTTTCCCCTAAATATTTTTTCATCTTATTTTTTATAAAATCAACTTTAAAAATATCCCATGAGATATAAAAAAATGATCTTCAAAATGCCAAAAAAATATGCTCCTAAATAACCAAATATGCTATATGTACTTAAAGTCGCCAAACGCAAAAGTATGCCGTTAAGGGTAAAATATGCTAAAATATGCACTTACAAATCGATGCCAAAATGCTTTATTTATTCTGAAACGGATAAATATTTTATCGGTGGCTTCATTCGACGTTTAGGAAAAAACATACAATTGCATATTTTATGTAAAAAGGTTGTGTCATAACTGTTAGAAAATTAAATAAAATACGTCCTTAAGTAAAAGTTATTTTTAACAAATATAAATTTTCCCCTTCCTATAACTGTTATAATTGATAATTTTTTTCGTTGATTATAATTTTTATTTCTGATTTTTATTTTTTGCGTTGCCTAATAATAGTTATTTTTAAAAAACAAAAAACAAAAAAAAAAAATCTGCTGCTCTATAACATTTAATTTTCAAAATTAATTTTTTACTTTGCTTGTTAACAGTTATTGTTGAAATATATTTCTTTTACATTACTTATATATTTTATTTTATAATATAATTTTTTATCCGCGCATTAGTTTTGGAGTTATTCAGAAATTACCTAGGTATACAGAAAAAAACAATATATATATATACATCAATAAACTTACAGAATAATTTATTCAAATCGATTAATGAAAGTTATTCAACAGAGATTGAAATAATCCTATTCCACACAATTATTTTATTTAAATGTGGATTTTACTGCAGACTATTGAATTCATCTTAAGGATATTCAACGGAAATGTTGTAAAATGTATCAGAAAGTTTATTTAACATCAAATCTAACTTTTAACTTTCAAATCTCGACTTGAACTCCACTCGCACAGAAAATATATATTTGCAGTCACCTTAATCTAAGAGCAACATATTATGATTGGAGCATATGATCACATCGAAAAATAAAAATGATTATAAGTAATAATTATTATGATTCCACTTTGTCATATTGTATCCGATTTTATGGTTTATTTTTTCATGTTATGATTATAGTTTTATATATAATTAAACAATCTTATTGTATTATTATACCACATTGTCATATTTTGATTCCATTTTATCATATTATTAGCACATGTTATCATATAGTTATCCAATCTTATCATGTTATTATTTCATTTTGTCATATATATATATATATATATATATATATATATATATATATTTAATAACGAAGAAGGATTGAAGTTTTCCACTAAGTTTGTGAAAAGGATAAGTCTTATACTTATTTTTAACATTTTATTGTTATAGGAATAATAATATTAATATGGTTCAAAAACAGAATATGGTTTGAGAGCAAGGAAAAAGATTGCAAATATTTAATGGCTGTAGAAGTAATGTTAATGTTTCATATTAACAAAGTTGTTTTTCTGGTAAAAATATTTAAAAACATATAATTTTTGCAGTCAATCATATTAAAATTCTTATTGAGTGTAAACATTCAGTGACAAAATTGAATCAAAATCATTGTTATCATGAACACAGAGTTATTAAAATTCAATAAAATTAACAGTGAGAGGATAATATTCTTTTTCTCTGAGTGCACCTAGGATTGTACATTTTTATGTAAAAATATAGTATGCAAAATATTAAAGTGATCGGATGTCGCTAACACGAGCCGCATCGACCCTGAAGTTTGTGGCGTGCAGTTATATGGGAAAATTTTTTTACTTTTTCACAGCTTTTTGAACAAGTTTATCACTATCAACTCTTTTTTGCTATTTAATGTAAAGAACCGTAATCCAGACATAATTATCTATCAAACAAGATAAAAAAGTTAAAATCGGTCCCATGTAAGACCTCTGTGCATTAAAAAACAAATGGTGTATGGTATCATATGGTCACTTGACCGATCATATTTTTCTTATTTATTTTTATATACATATTTGAAGTCTACAAACAAACGAACAAAATTGTTTTGTAGGCTGCAATTAATAGATATCGTTTAAATTAAATATTTAATTTTCGCTTTTCACTCACTCTGTAGTTTTTCTCTTCTTTCTTTTATGATTTCGAAGGAGAATTTTATTGAATTTAAAAAAAAATGATTACACGATGCATAACAATAGATTGTACCAATAGTCTAACAAAACCTCTGAAGAGTTTTTAAATATACTTTTAAATAAGAAAAGAGACTTTGTGATCACTAGTATTTTTGACCAAAAATTGATTTTTTTATATGAAATTTTTTAAGAAACTTTAAACCCTCATAACCTTGTAAGAATGCATTTAAATAAGAAAGAAGACTTTTCTGTTTTTTAAATTCGAACTAATTTTACAAAAACCTTTGAAGACAGAATTAATCTGATGGAATCATTGAGGGAATATTTGAAGACCCATAGTGATATAAATAATAAATTTCAGTTCGTACTTGAATTATTTTTTATTTCAATCACATCAAAAACATCATATTTTAGATTTATGTTATTACCCTTAATAAATATCACCCATAATATTTACAATTCTGTGGCTGTCTTTTCAATCCAGCTGCGAACACTAGCAACATCACAATACACTCCCGGATAACCATTAAAAGCACAACCTATACCCCATGAAACAATACCAACCAATTCATTTTCAGCCACCAATGGACCACCAGAATCACCCTGACAGGCATCCTTTTTCACAGCATAAGCACACAACATTGTCTCTTTGATTTGATCACCATATTTGTATTCACTTGAAGCGCAAACTTTCTCATCAACAATATCTACTTCGACCCTTTGTAAAATTTTAGGAGCGGTAGTGCAGAACAAGAAACACTTAGAACCCCAACCAGTAACAACAGCAAGAGTACCAGTTGTAGGAGTCTTTTTAGCCAATTTAACATAACGTACTTTGGTAGATTCACGAACTGGGGTGGCTAGTTTAATAACAGCTACATCATTAACCATAGTAGCAGGATTGTAACCTTCATGGTATTTGAAAGCCTTAACAGCCACCAATTCTCCACCATTATCATATTTAGTAGAGCCGAGACGTACTTTGAATTGATAGGCCTTATACGACTGCATGCAGTGAGCAGCTGTCACAATGACATCTTCGCTGATAATGGAACCACCACAGAAATGGAAACCCGAATTGGTTTGCAATGAAACTTGATAGGGATGAGCCTGAATGGTGGTATCATTACCATTTACAATACGACCATCCAAATCATTAGGAATAGCGCTGGCTAAAGCACAACTAACAAAAGCGAATAGAATTGCAAAACAAAACATGTTGTTAAAACTACTATAATAAATGTTCAGGCGTTCCAGTTTATATATGATTTGACTTTGTAAAATAGCCCTTATAAAATATAGTTTAACTAATACCTGATACTTTAAGTAAATAAGTGATTTAATTTTGTCACTGATTTCTTTTTTTTTGTTTTGGTTTTCACTGATAAGTTAGTGTCTTTTTTAAAAAGTAAAAGGATTGATTTATGAATATCTTGAATTTTTTAATCGATTGTGCTTTTGGTATTAATTAAGCTGATTTTTACAATAGCTATAGCATTTTAATAACAAAATGCACGTGTTTAGTAATAAATTATTAAAAAGCAAATAAAAAAAACTATATTCGTAGCTTTTGAAGTTTAAAGCGATAGTAAGTATTCAGATAATTTTGAAAAATTTCTTTATTATTAGTTTAACTAAAAATGTAATGTAATCTTTTGGAATTTATTTAATTTTTTTAAATATCTGATTTTAATTTTAACTTTTTCTAAAATATGGTAATTTCGACACTTTTTTAAGACATTTAATCTCATAACCGTAAACAATATTTGTATACATTCTTTTGTCATAGAGACTTGTAGTACTTTTCTCGAATTCATGACAATTTTCAATCATTCTTTCTTGTTTTGAGCTGTTGTGGATGTGACAACCATAGAATACCATTAGAAGTTTATGTGAGAGTAACTTTGAATTCAATTTTCAAAAAAATTACTAATTTTTTTTTTCAAAACACAAAAACAAAATATATGTGACTACTATGAGTTAGGTTTTTGACAATTGAATCAGGTTTTTTTCTCTCACATAAATATCTAGGTATTAATCTATGGTGACAACTATTAAAGAAAACTTAATCCAAAAGAGTTTTTATATAAAATCCAGAATAGAAAAAATGTTGTTATTGTCACATACTTTTTACTGTCACAATATATTCGTTTGTAACTTTGTTGAGAATAGCACTGTTAGATATGCTGGCTTTAATTTAAGACCATACTCTCCTTTTATTTTTTTTTTTTTTTTATTAATTTCTGAAGTGATCATAAAATGGGTAAATTCATCAAATAGTTAGACCAGAATCATATTTTATTAAAAAAAAAAAAAATTGCAATCGTAAATTGTCTTGTTGTCTTGGTTTAGCGGAACCAAAATAGAGTTTGTGGACTATAATTACATACCAGCGGAGTGGAATAGGTATTCTCTGTACCGCTACACATATTGTCAATATTTGTGATCTTATTGGTTTAGGTTTTGTTGAAACCTAAACAGTTTTAATACTGCAATGACAAAACAAATAAAAAAGGAATCTAATTCATTGAAGTTTATGTAAAGTAAACAAAAAATCAAGAAAATAACGTAGATCAAAAATTGAAACATTGTGTTTTTTCTTTCAATGTCAAAGTTTGAATGATGATCGATCATCGAATAAAGAAAAGAAAATTACAGCCGTAAAATGATCACTTTGTTTTCAAGATAAATGTCAAAGGTCCCTTACGGTGAATAATCCTCCTTCTACACTCTTAAGAATCCACTTCCCAAAAGATCAAAAATGTATATCTATTTTTAGCGACTAAAGACGCCCATAGACATATACTGCAAAGAGGTAACGCCGATGAACACCTCTATACGTGTATGATTGATGATTTCACTACACATTGATCAGATCAGATTTTTATTTTTCTGAAAAAATGCGAATAAAAGTAAACAATTTTGAATATTTTAATTATTTTTTTGTTTCGGTTTCAAAAGTCAAGCTAAAATATTCATAAATGACAAAGAAAATTTCAAAAATTTAGTCAAAATATCTGTTTGCAATATGAGTTCATTTTACAATCAAAACGATTCTGATCTTTCATACGGCAACGTCTGTGTGACTCACACATTATCAAGCTCTCTCAATTGTACTAACACATACATAATTATTGCAGGAACTCATGTAGTATGTGTATATGGGCCGCTTAAAACCAAAAATCACCAAAATTAAGAAAAATAATGAATAAATCGAAAAAAATATATATGAGTTATTATCAGACATTTTTCATTTTAGGCCTTAAAAACTTTTTTTGATGGCATATTAAAAACCATTTGTATAAATATAAAGTGATTCACGTTAATAATTTCGTGCAGGGAGCGCGAAAGTTTAAGCGGTTTTAAGTTGAACATATAAAAACTTTTATAAACTGGAAGTTTATGTATAATTCTCGTAAAAATTATATCAAATATCAAAAAAATATCAAAATCTATTGAGTTATTCAAGTAAAATTTATGATATTTTCAATGTTTGATGGTAGTAAATGATATTTTCAATGTTTGATGGTATTAGTGTAGCATATTCTAGGGTTTCCTAGTAAAATTAAAAAAAAAATTCTTTATACTAAAAATTGCGATTTTAAAAAATTTTGTGAGAAATGGGGTTCGAATCTGAATTACTTCTATATATATTATACAAAAATATACTTTATTTGAGTTTATTACAAAGAAATGCTATTTAATATTGTGATCTTTTCTTAAACCAAGTATATTTTTTTTTGGTCCATAAAATTTGTATCTTTCGGAAATTTTTGATGCATCTCTATATTTCCATTAAGCACTACAAACACCACTTAATTATGCCAATTATGGTCAATTTCGTGCTGTCTATGTGATGTGCTTTAGCAAAATCTGCTTTGACAATTGTGTCCCGTTTTCAACTATCAATTTAAATTTATGGTCCCGATAAATTACATTTATCGCCATCCTTATATCTATATATGAAAGAATTGTACAAATTGCACTTTATAAAAATACAAAAACAAAAAGTACAAAAAAAGTGCAAAATAAAATTGTTTTATTAAATTCGATTTTATTGTGTAAAATAACAAAAACCTAAGTTCACGCAGTAATTCAGAAAAAGTGATTTTTTTTATTTTCGTTTTTGTTTTCCAAACTTTGAGACTATTTACTGCATTGACTACTTAGGCCACTTCAATGAGATATAACTCAAAATACGAATTATTAAAACAAGTATCAATTTTAAAAATTAAAAAATTTTGTTATCAAAATTCAATAACTCTGTATTTAACTGTTGAAAGTCTGCACAATAACAAAGAATGTGTAGAATTTATCCATAAAGTTCGATTAGTTTATATAAGATCGAAAGAAAGTATAGAAGAATTGACAAAAGTTAAGTAATTTTAAGATCTTTTTTTTAAGCTTTTGAACTTTGAACAATAATCATGATTATAAAATGATACCTATGGTGCTAAAATTTTGCACTTTATTAGTCTCAAGTCTTGTGAGTTCAGATCTGTAATCCGTTTATTTAAAATAGTATTATCACAAAACTTATTAAGGATTTAAGTTAGTTTAAGCCAGGTTAAACATTTTTGCTAATGGTCCATATATTTTGTAAATCTTTTTAGTTTTTGTTATATTTATTCTTTGAATTTAATGCCCGCACCGTGGGTATAGTCTTGGAATTTCAAATCCCTTCTAAAACAAAATAATTGTGCTACAGTGCACAGTGGGGCAGAATCGAATTTTTTTTGAAATAAATCTGTAACTTCTGATCGGCCCCACCGTGCCACCGTTATACTAGATTAAATTATAAGGAAGACTCGACTAACTCAATTTCTACTACTTTCTCTTATCTGATACTCATTTGTAAAACAATTTGTTTCGAAATTTAGAAACGATATGGCTTAAGTTCATCAATGACCAAAGCTAAACGATAACAAATACTTATATTTTTAAATGAGTAATCACATATTTTTGATATAATAATCCAAAATTTATGGGTTTTATATTAAAATATCTCTGTAGTTTTAAAAAACGTTTTTCCCAAAAAAAAAAAAAAAAGTTTCCGATAATAAATGTTGGTACTTATAAAATTATTTGATAACAAATGTTTGTATTTGCTATCGATGAAATCATTTAATGAATTAACTAATCAGATTCATAACTTTATCGAGTACTTATTAATTATGGGAAAATATAAATTTTTTTGTACTAAACAAATTTTTTATATACGTAGATAAATAAAAATCTAAAGGAATGTTCAAAAGTGCAGGCAAAACTTTCTCTGATTTGGGTACCCGATTCCTAGAGCATTTAAATTATGATAATTTAGATACGAATCGAGTAAAACTTTGTCAAAGCTTTTAGTTTTTTTATACAAATTTACAAATACGCTGAGGCATCGATTTGCGCCGCACACTGGGGATTTTTTTTATGGATGTGGGGAAAAAAATATATTTGTCAAAAAATCTACTTTTAATTTCATCACAAATTTAGTTTTATTTATATAGTAATACACAAAAGTAATCAAAATAAAGAAGGTTAGAGAAATGTATATCGTTACCTACAATGTAAAAAGCCCTAACTAACAAAAAAATTTAAATGAATTTTTTAATTTTTAATTTATTATTTATTTTAAATCTATTTTTAATTTATTATTCTAAAAGAGCCTTAACTTCATCGCTTATATCACTATGCTTCTCTAGGACTCTTTTAGCAGTATGATCCAACAGATTTTGCAGAGGTACACTGCCTGAACTTTCAGTAATAGAAATTCCTTGAGGATAACTGTTAGTGTTTTTCTTTCGTGAGTTCTTTGTATGGTACGAGTATGTTATATCCTTCATTTTGTAACCAATACATTAGATACTCGTATTTTTCTTTTGTAAGTTCAAGCTTTGTAAACATCCCTAAAGTTTTTAATGTACAAATTTTGTGGTGGGTTTTTGAAATACTAGAAGAAAAATCAATTAATTCTTCTTCATCCCTTTTGTATCGTTTGGCGCGATCACAGCACTCCTCAAACGATTTGCGTGGCCAACCAAGTGCAGAACTGGTAAAACATTCAGCCTCAGTGAACTTAATTGTAAATGTGCCTTCAAGCCAATTTGCATTCTTTTTTTCAAATCGCGACTTCGTACGATTAGAACCCTGCCATCTTTGTTTGAAGTTAGAGTAAAAGCTTTTATATATTATATCCAAAATTTCACATGCTCTAGTATCGTTTAAGCCAACGTGCGATTGTTGCAAAAACTGTTTTAATTTTGTTCTGTTTTTGTCAAACTCCAGAAGCTTCGAGCATAAAACCCCATGAGAAATAGAAAAACTTTCCATTGTCGTAAAACTCTTGGGCCTTAGTTTCAGTTATAATTAAAAAACCGGAGAAAAATCGGTTGTACTTTTCGCGTTCGTCAGTACTTGTTGAATGACAAAAATCAATCAATGAACACCTATAAATACTACATATTTTTCAATATTCGTTCCAAAACATGAGCACTAATAAATGTGGGTGGAGTTTCTGTAAAAAAATCATACAGGTAGCCAACGGAAAACCCAAATAATTAAAAAAGTGCACTTTCCTTTTTTCCTTCTAATTCTCCACACACATTTATTACCGCTTATTACTTTGCTACCGCAATCATAAAAATCAAATAACCTTTTGTTTATTATTATTATTTTTTTTTTTAATTTTGAAAATCATAAAAAAAGTCATAAATGTTTTTTCCAAAGAATTTTGTGCATATCTCGAGCAAATTTTTGAAATTCATACCTTTACTTAATTGTGAATAAAAACTAAACGCGTTCATCGATTTTCATGATTTATGTCTCTTTTTGTTCATAGGTTATGCGACTTTACGTGAAAGTAATAGGACTTGACACGTTTTACCGTTTTGGATTTTTTATGAATTAAAAAAAAAAAAAAAAAAAAACAACAAATTGGGAGGTGGATTAAAAATGTAAAAACAGATATGAGACAATGTATTAGTAGTGATTTCCATCTGTGGGAAAGTAAGGCTAAAATTGCAGGTCCAAATGTTTGAAGAAAAAAGGAATTTTTGTTATATGTTCATAAAAATAAAAAAAAAAAAACTTAAGTCTTTGAAGAGTGTATTTTTTCAATTTTTGTATACTGAAATATTCTATTTTAAATAAAAAAATAAAAAGAAAAACGTTAGCTCACATAATAAAATAATATTCGTTTTTAAATTCTTAAGTTTAAATTAAGTTGGTTCGGTAAAACATACAAATATTGAGTTTGAGACGGATATAAAAAAAGTGGCAGTCAGATCGCAGTAATTCTTTTTCAAAATATCACTGCATATTGCATGAAGAGTATGTTGACAATTTGACTTTTTTCCGCGAAATCCCAAGTGTGCGTCGTTGTTTGAAATTTCAATATTTCGATTTACGTTGTTATGATTTCGATTTGCGTCGTTCTGATTTCGACTTTCGTCGCTATATAAGGAGTTTCATAATTGTTAATAACAGGAGTAAAGGTATTAAAGAATTTTTTAATAAAAAATGGATTAAATTCTCTGTGTTATGTTAGAAAATGAAAATAGAATTTACATAAGTGTTTTAATTTCACCCCCCTTTTACAAAAAAATATTTCTTTTTTATTTTTTTTAACTTTTTTTTCTGTTCAAATATTTTTATTATGGAATCAATTATTAAGAAAACAGTGTAAATATATAGAGAATAGTGATTAGATTTGCGTCATTTCAGTTTGCGTCGCCTCGATATATTTCTTTCTTTTTTTATTACTTTGGAATTTTACGTCGTAGGAATTTTGCTAAATGTTTGAAAATTTTCCGGAATATTTTAATTTGAACTGTAATGTTGCAATTCAATGATTAAATGTTTATACACTGAGGTCCCGGTCTGCGTCGTTAATGGCGACCGGAAAATTGCGATGCAATCTGAAACGGTGCAAGTCAAATCACAATTTTTCATGTATTTACATTGTTTTCTTAATAATTGTTTCCAAAATAAAAATATTCCAACATAAAAGAGGTTAGTTATTAATAAAAAATGAAAAAATAAAAAAAAATCTTTTTGTAAAAAGAGATGAAATTAAAGTACTTATATAAATTCTATTTTCATTTTCTTACTTAATACAGAAAATTTAATCCATTTTTTTCCATTAAAAGGTTCTTCAATGCCTTTACACTTGTTATGTCAGAGCTGTAAATGAATCATTCATTTTTAATTAATTCGCGAATCATTCATGCACTGAATTAGCAAGTTTTTAATTAATTCTTTTCACACAATTCAATTCATTTGAATCAATTCAAATGAATTTGGTAAAAATTTGTCAAATGAATTGCAATTCGTTTCTAATTCAAATGAATTTGTCAAAGTGAATTGCAATTAATTTCCAATTCATTAGAATTGAATTGATTTTGAATTAATTCAAATGAATTAGAAAAAAGAATTAGCAAATTCATTTCCAACTCATTTGAACTGAATTGATTTTGTAAGTCCAAAGACAAAAAATTCTTAGATTTGAAATACCCATGATATACTGGAATATACAGGTAGCGGCAGAATAGGAAATCCGGCGAAAATCCTATCAAAATGGTAAAATTTTGTTGATTTGCTAAAAGAAACTTAAATTTTTATTATTATCAAATAGCGTGGAAATATTATTAAAGGTGTGTTTAACAATCATTTTTTATTCAAAAAATAATCTCATATTTGTATATTGTGGAAATTTATTTTTTTTTTTAATTTTTCGATTTAATCGAATTTGAAAGTTTATAGCAACTTTGAAATAAATATAACATAAATATTACCAGAAAGTTTGTCGTTGGGTGGTTGTGGGTCGCAAAATTTCAAAAATTATTAATTGCTTCTTGAATATTAAATGTGCTTGAAAATAAAAATCATTTCTTCTTAAAGAAATAAACTCCAAACACCATGCTTTTTTTTGATTAGGCGTGGATCCAGGACAAGGCTTTTCAATTTTTGTACTAAATATTTTCATTTTGGTAGGAGAAATTTCTATTTTCCATTCCCACTAGATCTGCTCTTTAATTTGATTGATTGCATTTTTGATTTCATTCATTTGAATTGCAATTCAATGTTCTAATTCATTTGAATGAATTCAAAATCAATTCAATTCAAACGAATTGGAAATGAATTGCAATTAACTTTAACAAATTCATTTGAATTGGAAACGAATTGCAAATCATTTTACAGATTCATTTGAATTGAAAACGAATTGAAAGTAATTTCTGCACAATTCGTTTGAATTGATTCGAATTTCACTCAATTCTTTTTTGTTGTGAAAAGAATTAATTCAAAATTTAGCTAATTTATAACGAATTAAAATTAAAAAAGAATGATTCATTTACAGCTCTGATATATCTACGCAAATCGAAATCATAGCGACGCAAATCGAAATTATAATGACGCGAATCGAAATCATAACGGCGCAAATCGCAAATCCAAATGACTCTGTTCAATGCCCGAGTGTATTTGTGTTATCTTTAAAATCAATTTAAATAATATAACGCAATTTTTATTATCTATGAATATAAGGGGAAATATGAATGGAATAGCTGAAATTATTTATTTTTTTTCTTTCATTTATAAAAGAACTAGCTACCTTATCTTGAAAAGCTGAAAGTAAAAATTAATATTCGTCTTAATCTAAATGAACATGACTGAATTTCCAATTTAAAATTTTTGGCATATAGAAATCGATTTATATATAAACGCTAAGCATTAGCTCAAATATCGCAGTCTTTTTTACAACATGTTCGGTTTCATAGTTCTATTTGCCTTCGCTAGCTGTGCCTTTGCCGGTGTTTTCCTGATGATTTAGATGGCTGTATTGTAAATGGTGTTGCTACTACTATTCAGGCTCATAGCTATCGAGTTTAATTGCAAACCAATGATGGTCTTTATTTCTGTGGTGTTTTCATCATTAGCGAAGATGTTGTGGTAACAGCTGCTCATTGCATGCAAGAATATAAAGCTAACGAAGTTTGGTATCTCTATACTGTGAAAGTGTTCAATTTTGCTTCACTCGAAATCTTTGAAAGTTTTTAAAGCTTTTGGGTATTAAAAGATCCTAAAAATATCATAATCCTGCAAATTTCAAAAGCTATGTTGATCTTCTAATTGATTTTAAATTTGGTGTAACACATAAAATGTTATCTGTGGTTTTTTAAATTATTGGAAAATTTTATTTCTCTGCAACAACAAATTACACTTTTCCCTCATATTTGCATTTTCTTTGTTTAATTTATTTATGTTAGATTATAAAAACAAATACATTTTTTTTAATTTAATACCTTTTAGTACATCGCTAGGTTTGTGAATTTCATAAATACTCATAACTCATGCAAACAATACTAAATATTAGCTGTAATATTTCCGGAACGGAACGTATGGTATCTTGCCAGCTATATTTAGGATACTATAATTTAAAATGCTCGTGATGTAGATGCACTCCTCGATGCCTTCCTTCAAATCCTTAAATTAGACTTGACCTAATTGTAGGAAAGTAAATATTGAATTTTAAAAAATTTTTAAAAGCTTTAAAAGGAAGTAAATAAAGACTTCATGTCTTTGCAAGTTAAACTCACTAAATTTGGCTAACTATTTACTAATTATACAAATTTGAATGAATTATCTAAATTCCTTCACAATTCAACTCCGAAACGGAAGAAGCTAGCTGATAAATCTCTAATTATTCCCATAATAACATATCCCTCATCGGAAATTCCTGTTATTTACGGTTCTCCTTCGTCATTAGCAATGCCGGTAAAGTCTCTTGATTCTAATCTTCCATTATTTACTTCCATTAATCCAATTCCTTTACTATTAGTCAGAGTCCCTCCATTGGGAAATACTGTTAAGTCTCCGTATCCATCATTAACCTCAATCTCATCTTCAAATAATATAACGAATCTATCGATAGCATGATTAACTAAATTCTGAATTAATTCTTTTCACAGCAAAAGAGAATTGAATGAAATTTTAATCAATTCAAACGAATTAGATATAAATGAATTTCAATTCGTTTAAAATTCAAATGAATTTGTAGAATGAGTTGCAATTCGTTTTCAATTCGAATGAATCTGTAAAATGAATTGCAGTTCGCTTCTAATTCAAATGAATTTGTTAAAGTGAATTACCATTCACTTCCAATTCGTTTGAATTGAATTGATTTTGAATTCATTCAAATGAATTAGAACAATGAATCGCAATTCAAATGATTCAAATGAGTTGGAAATGAATTGCAATTCACTTTGGCAAATTCATTTGAATTAGAAACGAATTGCAATTCATTCTACAAATTCATTTGAATTGGAAACGAATTGCAATTCATTTGAAAAATTGATTTGAATTGGAAATGAATTGGAATTAATTTTTACCAAATTCATTTGAATTGACTCAAATTTCATTCAATTCATTTTTTTTGTGAAAAGAATTAATTCAAAATTTGATAATTCAGTGAATGTATGATTGCATATTTTTAATTGCCTCGATTATAACATAACAAGATAACATAGATTGTAGAAAATATATTCCGAAATTTCTAACATATTTCAACAATGTTAACCTCTAAAACAGTAAGGTCAAAGGTGAAATTTTGGAATATTTGAAATTTTTAACTAAAATATAACTCAAAATTATTTATTTTTAACTAGATTTCAATGTAATTGTACAAAAATATAACTAAAAGACAATAGATGATATCTACATTCAAAAATAAATTTAACCCTCAAAAATGAATGATTCATTTACAGCTCTGCCACCAAGATGATAATGTTGCCCGTATTCCAGTATCCTCCATAAACTCAAAAAACTAAAATCATTATTAAGTTTTAATATTATATATCAAAATGTTAATGGAATTACTACAAAACTCTCTGACTTATTCGGAAATAGTTACGATTATGAAATTCAAGTAATCGATTTTACTGAAACATGGCTTATAATTCCGAAATAATGATAGTGATAATTATCAAATTTTTAGAAGAGATAGAGTTGGTAAACTCGGTGGCGGTGTTTTATTAGCCGTATCAAATGAATATCCTGCTGAAGAAATCCTAATAGATAACTCCTTGAATACTGAAATAATTTCTATTATCATAAAAATCAAAAATAAGTCAATGTACGTAACAGGTTCATATATTCCTTCGAAGTCTAATCCTTTGTTGTATGAAAATCATTTATTGGCATTTAAATCCATTGCTGCTCCATATGACCATTTAGTTACACTAAATTATATTGACTTTAATATTCCAACGGCTTCCTGGGTCACATTATTTGATATTGACTTCCTTGTACCTATAAATCCCATTGATTGGATAGAAGATTTCTTAAAGTCTCTCTCCGATTTAAATATATTCAAAATAAATGGTGTTTCTAACTCTAACAACAGAATGTTAGACTTAGTATTTGTAAATAATACTTCCTTATTTGATATAGTTAGAGTAAATCTGCCTCGTATACCTGAGGATCAATTTCATCCAACGCTTCAGAAATCAACACCAATTCTACATAAAACGGAAGTGTTGTCCTGACACTGTGCTTTAATCGCACTGATTTCCAAATAATGAATCAACCATTGTCCAATGTAAACTATTTTGAAGTGCTATCGTTTAACGAAGATAGAAGTAATTTTGATAAAGTTATACATAATTATTATTCCATACTAGAGATATGCATCGCTAAGACTTTGAAGTAACAAATTAAAACAAATGGATCTCCTTGGAAAACTACCACTTCGGCATGGTTGAAAAATCGAATGAATCGTTTGTTAAAAAATTTTAGGAAAAGTAATAATATGTTTGACCAATGTCAATATTTTATTGCTCGAAGCTGTTATAATTTGCAGAATAATAGAAGTTATAATAATTATCTTCATTAAATGAAATTAGACATTAAATGAAACCCAAAAATGTTTTATAATTTTATTAATTCCAAGCGAAAAATTTCCTCATACCCGACTACAATGAAAATTAATAGTGCAATGTTTTCCAATGATAAAGATATAGCAAATGCATTTTTTGATTTTTTTACATCAACATTTTCCTCGAGGAGACATAATAATAAACAATATCCTATTTTGTATCCCACATTCACCATAGATTAATATATTGCCCCTGAATATTAAAACAGATTTAAAATATTTAAAAAAAGTGAAAAGTTCATTCAGTCCTGGTTCTGTATCCTGAAAAACTGTGCGGGGGTATTAGCAATGCCCCTTACCCACATATATAATAACTCTCTTAAGAACGGTATTTTTCCAGAAATATGGAAGAACTCCTATATAATTCCTCTTTATAAATCGGGTTATAGAAGTGCAGTGACAAATTATAGAGCAACTGCAAAGCTTAGTGTCATTCCTAAACTATTTTAGAAAATTATAACATCGATTTTATTGCCACAAATTTCATCCGTAGTATCAAAAATACAGCATGGATTTTACCGTAGACGATCAACATCTACCAACCTAATGGAGTTAACATCACATATTCGAAAAAAATCTCATGTAGATTTTAGTAAAGCTTTTGACAAAATTAACCACGATCTATGAATTGCTAAACTAGATGCAATTGAATTCTATGGTAATTAATTTATTAGCAGTTTACGTTTAATGGTTTGGTTTACCAACCATGTTTCGGAACCATACATCCAGACGTTTCTCAGATTATTAAACGATACCTTCCTTGCCTTATGTATTCGCATATCTACGTCATCAATTGCGATACCGTCAGGTGTGATGTTGCTTCCAAGATAGCAGAAGTTATTTACATGCTAGATTGGGTTGTTGTTTAGACTAAATGTTTTTGGTTGATTACTTTTTACTGCGTTTAATCGTAAACCAAATTGTTCTGCTCTTTGGTACAAGTCGTCAATCTTTCTCTGCATGCTCAACATGAATCTGCTTTCAGTTTTTTCTATCAGGTGTTTTTTTTTTTAATGGGCAATTTCCGCTTAATAATTATAATAACTCGAGAACGGTTTGTCCGATTTAAACCAAAAATCAAACACCAAAAAATGCGCACGAAGATTTTCTCTAAGCCAAATTTACATTATTTTTTTTACCTGCTCAATAACTTCGGAGTTATTTAGAAATTAGTGCCGGAAATTTGTTTGCTTGTAAAATTGAGGTCCTTGTTCTTTAAAAGTTCTTTTAAGAAATGAAAACAGCAAAAATATTGAGTTTTATATTCTTTATCATAAGGTTGGGAATATTACGAAAAAATAAGACATGTGTCATTAAAGTCGATACCTAAGTCTTGTTTTAATTCAAAATTAAGTGAAAATGCTCATATATTAAACGGCAAAAAACATTTTTTTGTCCTTCTTTAAACAATAATAGGTGGAGTAAACGGAATTTGGCGTACTGTGCATTTCAGATTCAGACAGATTTCAGATTTTAAATCTATCTGAAAACTTAAATACAAGTAAACTATATATATAATATTAACTTTTCAAATCTAATTAAAAAACTATTTAAAAAAACTGGTCTACAAAATGCTTTTTTCTCTTTAAAAAAGTAGGACATATGTATATAAAGAACTTAATGTAATTAATAAGAATATGTTTTCAGTTTTTTTTCTATCACATATATATTATTTTTTATGGGCATGACTAATATGAGCCCTAAATAAGGCGGTCACACTAGTATAACTAAAGAACGGTTTGTCCAATTTTGTTAATAGAACTTTAGTAGATGCTGAATAAAATTACCTATAAGTCGTCTTAACATAATTTTTTATCAGATTAGAAAAAAAACAATTTTACATGCAAAGTAAAAAATGTTGCTTCTTAAAAGCTCTTTAAGAATTGCACACTGAAAAAATATTCAGCTTCCTTAATTATAAAGCTGGTTATATTACCAATAAAACTCCCATAAATACTCCCATAAATTTGATGGAAGTATCATGATTTTATTCACAATTAAATGAAGATACCTATACTAAAAATCAAGAACTTAAAGTTTTATGGGATATAAATTATGTCATAACTATTATGAATCTAGTTTTTCTTTTTTCTACTTATTCATCATAATTTTGTTTCAATTAATATTTTTATCAATTGGATAATAACTAATATCTTTAAAAAAGTCCATCGACAATAACTACTTTTAAATTAACAATTTATACATTTGTATTGCTGACTTGAATAAAACATAAATTGAATTACAAAAAAAATTTAGAAAGATATTATTCTGTTTTATTATATATAACTAATTGATATCAAGTGAAAGATATAAGTAAATAATAGTTATTATTAACTTTTATATTTTTTTATTAAAAATAATGTATAGACACACATGGCGTATACTTAACAATTTGGTTGCAAATATATATGAAGTTTTATAGTATACAATAAAATCATGATGTTCTCACCAATTTTCATGACATATGAGTTAATTTTATTCGTACTACAACTAGCTTTATGATTAAAGATAAACAACTGAAAATTTCCGATGTTTAAAATTTTTAAAGAACTCTTAATAAGCAAATTTTTTTACAATTTTGTATGATATAAACTACATAAAAATATATGATTCTACCCCATATTTCAGTACATACCCCCAATACAAATGCATCCATACACATCTGCTGAATATAAAAGATACACCTAAGTTCGCCTTATATAAAGAAGGAAAAAAGTACGTTTCCGTTCATAAAAAAAATATATATAATTCCATACTTATTTTTATCAATTCAGAAACTAAAAAGAAACCTAAAACAAGTTGTAAATAATATTGCATTACAAGTTAACTTTAGAATTGCATTAATATGTAAGCAATTTTGATGATCATAATAATATATACGTTTAAAGAAAAATACATAAATTAAAAACTAGTTAAATTTTTATTAAAAACTTTTAGATAATATTAGACAGGAACTAATATTCCGTACATCTATCCTTATTCTGAAAAATTTTCTGCATTTGTCTGGGCATATTGAACATCAACATCTGAAAAATTTCCAATGAAATTTCGTACCATATTTTTATGTTTTCCCGTATAATTCATTCTATTTTTAAAAACTTCTTTCGATAGTATTTTCTTCAAATAATTTGGATTTAGATACAGAGTTTGACTTGGATAGTTTAAAGTACGGACATTATTCTCCGAACTGTGTTTGAGGCCATTACCTTGCTTGAATGTCCAAAGTAATGGCGTATTCTCTGCAGTATATGGAAACATAAAATTCTCTAATATGTCGCTGCGTTCATTGTATTATCAATGCAATAAATAGGACCAACACCAAAATATAATTCAAAGAAATGAAGGGGTTCTTCTCTGCCAATACAATAATCTTCCTATCCGTTTCTGGGCTTTTTTTATGAGGTCTACTTTTATTTTTTAAATAAAGCATTTTGAACAAAACTGCTATTTTCTATTTGACGCAACTACTTTCCTTTATTATATTGTTTTGAACCATTTTCCTCTCCTCTTTGATATGATAATTGTTTCTTTCCATTTTCTGTGTCAGAATACTATTTATTTATAATATTTTCAACCATAATTGTTCTTTCCCTATTACATCAAAGCAGTAAAAAACGAAAAGAGAAAAAAAAGAAAAAATACTAATTAATCAGCTGTATCTATAATTATGAGCAACAATTATGGTATTTAAATCGAAAACGTATATGGGCCATTATCAAAAATGTTTAACCTGGCTAAAGTTTTGTGGTAATACTACATTGAACAAATGGTTTACAGATTTGAACTCACATGACTTAAAACTAATAGCGTGCATAATTTAAGCACCATAGGTTTCATTTTATAATCATGATTGATGTTTAAAATTCAAAAATTTAGAAAAAAGACTTTTATCCATTCTTCTACACTTTTTGTTTGAGCGTTTGTACTTTTTGATCTTATTTGATCTTAAAAATCTAATCGGTCTTTATGGATAAATTATACACCTTCTTTGCTATGGAGCAAATTTTCAATAACTTTTGACAAAAGTGTCCCGTTTTCAACTATCAGTGACATTTGACTTCAATTTGTGCTCTCGATCAATTAAATTTATCGCCGTTCGTATAACTATTTACTTAAGATTTATACAAATTGCAATTTTTTATATAAAAATACGAAAACTAAAAGTGCAATTTTTAAAAAGTCCATACAATTTTACTTTTAATGCTTTTTCGATTTTATTGTGTAGAATAACAAACAACTAAGTTCACGCTTTTTTTTAGATTTTGGCTCTTGTTTTTCACACTTTGAGACTATCTACTGCATTGACTATTTAGGGCACATCAACAAGATATGTGCGCCAAATACGCATAACTACAACAAGTATCAATCCCTGTTTCAAAATTTTTATTCCGTTGAAAGGCGCACAGACCCCGCCCAAAAAATCCAAAAAATTTATAAAATTAAAAAATTTTAATTAGTTTATAGTTTTTTTTATTGAACTTTTTTTTATAGTTTTTTTAGAATTTTTGTATTTTGGCTTAAATTTTATTGAACACTCGGAAGAATGGAATGCATTTCCAGGTCCGCCATGACCGACATCAGCACTCTTCAGCGTCCCATCGTCGTGTTCTTTGTAAATTTTTAAGGAAATGGAATTCGTAACTTTTATTTTCCCTATATGTTATTAAGTAAGACGAATGGTTTACGATAAAGCTTTTTATAATTATTTTTGCATTCTTCTTATTATTTTGTATTCTTTACTACCTAAACTGGTAGCTTTAAGCATATAAACAATAATAATTGAAAAAGAAGAATACAAAAATTATTGTAAAAAAGCTTTACAATTCTCGTCTCGCTTTACAAACTCGATTTTTCAAGATAGTTTTATTAAAAGGCTTATTAAAGATTAAATGAGCGTCAGTCAGGTTAAAAGTCTTAGATAATGGCCCACATACTTGGTACATTTGTTTGTATTTGAAGTGGTATTGCCGGATCAAACTGTTTACTTAAAGAAAAATTCTCAGAGTAAGGTGTATCTATTATTTTGAGCAGATGTGTATATAAATAACCTTATCAAAATCATACATACGTACATAATTAATGGCCTCTAGTTAATAATTCTTTTGTTAAATTTATCACAAAATCTTCGTAATTTCTATATATTTCAACTTTCACCTCAGTTCATAGCAAACACTTCGCGTATTTACTAAGACCACGGAAAAAAATCGAAATAAAATGTCTACCATAAAGGAGCACTACAATAAATTTTGTCAATATTTTCTAATATTCATTGGAGCAACATCATATTTATATAATGCAAAAACTAATACATATCACCAAACCTTAATAACACGCTCTGTTGCTGGACTCTCAAATATATATTGTTTAATACTTCTGTTATATGAAACACATATGTCCCTGAAAATGTTTGAACCAGCACCACATTTACATCCACTTTTAAAAACTATGACACGTATAAATCATATAATACGTATTGTCGCCATATTTTACACGGTCCTCCATAGGAAGTGGAGGGAAATTAAAGAAATCCAATTGAAGACCCAATTAAAAAATATAAAATCAAAATATTTCAATGAACATGTTGGCAACAAAGAAATCGATAAACGCTTTAGAATACTTTACTACATGAAATATTTATTGTTGTGCTACATATACTCGACTTCTTTTGTGATTTCAAATAAGATTTCTTTGGAAACATTCCAGTGGTTAAATTGGATTTTATTATTTTATAATGCAACTATTTTAAATGTGATGTTCACCGTAATGTTTGGATTTTACGAAATGATTTTGACCATTTGCCGTTTGTTGTATTATCTTAATTATCAGTTGGAAAATGTTTATCAAAAACTTGGAAGGCCGGATATTAACAATATATTGTTGGCCAAAGAAATTGAAAAAATATGGAAAATTCATGGAGAATTATGTGTTATATTGGAAAAATTCTTAAGTTTATATCAATTTCAATTGATAACAAATCGTATTTTTTGTACAACAAATAATGTCAAAATAGCATATTATGGTTATGTTTTCATTTTTTACTATGGTACTAAGGTCTTGTATTTCGTGATGGGTGGAATTTCCTATTTTATATTTACTGTGGATTTATATTTAAATGATTTTATATGCGAGATGATTGGTAAAAGTTTTAAGGAATTAATATTGATTATACAAAAGTTTAATTTAAAGGAGTCGCTGTATAGAGAGGTAATTGGAAATGTAATTTAGATAAAAACAAATTAGAGTGTTATATTCGGTTGTGCCGAATCTTTTGTACCTTTCACCATATTGTGTAAAGATTCTTTTATAGATTTTTCTTAAATTCAGTTTTTGTTGAAAATTCGATTCTTTTGTGAAAGTTCGGTTTTTGAAGAAAAATTTTTATTTTTCTGATAAAAACTCGTGTTTCTGATAAAAATAAAAAGGGTTTATGGCGGAAATATGTTTCTCCCAGGAAAAATTTTTGAACTTTTTCTAAAATCATTAGTCATTAGAACCACTTCAGATTCTGCAATAGTATCCTCAGAAATAGTAAAGCCGCATTTAATTCTGGCACTCATAGAGAAGAACCTTATTCCAATTCTAAATTGAGTTTAAGTAATATTTTGAGAACTTGTGCTTAAGACCTAATTCTGTATGACTTCAACATAACTTCTATGAACAAAATATTTACTCCCAAATGACTTTCTAAAACTTTTTTTTGAACTCTCAATTAAATGGTTAGCTATTATGCTATATTGCCAGGATATCACACAAAAGAAGCCTAGTTTGATAACTGCCACTGATCTATTTATTTGTATAGAAAGCCAGAATTCCCGAATTCAGCTCCTGAGTTTTATGGTCTTCACCAGCTATCAATTCCAAGTTATAATAGCTTTAATGGTTCTCCACCATGTAATCATTCCAAATTTCGTTTAATTGAATTGAGTGTTATTCGTTATTCACCAGGTTATCACTTCAAATTTCGTGTAATTCAGCTGAGTTTTATATCGTCCTCCACCAGGGTCCTCTCATGACCTCAATTTAGGTTATAACAAACCGAAGGTATGTGGTATAATATAAACGACGCCAACTGTGAAAACAGTTATGTTAGGTATTACATTAATACAAATACGAAATGAGTCGCGAAATTCTCGAAGGCCGAATAATAATAAAAAATCTCGCCTAACTGAATTTAAGAAATAATTACAATGACGCGAGCTTTGTTCTCCAACCCAGAGCTACTTTAACAAAATTAAATTGATTTATAAAGTGGCTTTTAGTGGCCTTAATTCATTAGAATAAAAAATAAAATCAAACAAAAAACTGGTTCTAAAACCCTTCCCTAGAGCTTATATAGACCTAGTTGTGAATGTAGCAATTTCGAACGAAAATCATTGATTAAACAACTAGTTCTAAAAACGTAGAACGTAAAACTATAGAACGGGTACTGGCGAGGTTACACTTCCAAAGAACTAGTTTTAGAGGTGACAATTTCAGACAAAAATCATTGGTCGTAACGCCAATGTAGAACGAGTATAAGCTATTTTCACGTGTTCTGGAACTAGTTGTAGAACTAATACATTTTTTCCAGATTTGATATTATGGGTTTGTGTTGATGTTTGTAACACACAGAAAAAATATTCAAACACCCACCCAAGAATAATTTTCGATTTAACGATGTCCGCATGTCTGGTAGGATGGCGGGATGTCTATCCGTATAAACCTTGTACACAAAGTACAGATAGCAACTGCAAAAATTTTACGATTTCAATGAAATTCGCCATACATATGCTCTACAGAAGCCTAAATCAGTGTTTGAAATTTTAAATTGATAGGTCCTTAATTTACCCTAGCTCCCATATGCAATATGGTTGGGCTTGACGGACATAGCTTTTTAACTTGTTATGAATTATTTTTAATAAAACATTTTCCTTATTTTCTATTTCAGTGCGAAGAATTCTCAATTTACTTTTGCACTCGAAAGGAAATTCTGTGTAATGTAGAATTGAATCTAGCAGCCTGGTTTAAAATTATGACACAATTAGTAACCAGTACGATAGTGTTAATACAAAGTCATTTAAACATATTAAATACATTTAGGAAAAATCATCAAGAAATATATTAAAATATGTATGTATTTTAAAACACCAAATTGTATTTTTGTAATATGTGTATTTATATTTACAATAAAAAATATTAATATATTAATTTTTTTTATTCAAGCGAAGATCATATGACTGGCTCAGAATTTATACTGAAAATAAATTTGGTAACACATTTGAGATCACAACAGTATTTAAAGATATTTAAATTTTTTTTTTTCAGATTTAGCTTGAAGTGGCTAAAAAACTAATAAGATGATTAGGTTCATTAATCTAAGGTTTATTAATCTAAAGTACGTATTAAAATTATGTGTAAAACATTGGTAAACAATCGACAATTCCATGAAAGAACGCCCAATAATTTACCGAGTGTCTTTCGATTTTCATAAAATTTTGCACATGAATAGTCCACAGATATCTGTAACGATTTCAGTTTTCAGTTACGCGAAATTGCGAAAACTCTAGATTTTATTTCGCCTTTTAAATTTTGTGTTTAAATTTTGCTTATGTCGGCTTTAATACAAACATTTCAAAAATAAGAAAACATTAAAAAAAAATGTATTTTAATTCAATTGCATTTTTAAGTGAATTTTTCGTTAAATATGTTATTTAAATTTTTCGATTTTTTAACATGTTTGGAAAATATAAAATTTTTATATTAAAAAAAAACACACACACACACACATTCTATTATGCAGAATTTCGCCTCTTCTAAAACTTATTCACATTTTTTCATATGAATAATTTTTTCTGGTATTATTTTTAAAATATTATTATGTTTACATAATTTGTTAAAAAAAATTATTAAGCCTTTATGTACTAGACCAATAAATATGGCAATTTATGGTAGACAAAATGTAAAACTATAATCATAACATGAAAAAACAAACCATAAAATCGGATATAATATGACAAAGTGGAATCATAATAATTATTACTTATAAACATTTCTATTTTTTGCTGTGATTATATGTTTCAATCATAATATGTTGCTTTTAGATTATGGTCACTACAACTATATTTTTTCTCTGCGTGTATATTTGAAATTTTTATTTTAATGTAAAGATTCCGTAACTTTCAAATATAGTCTAACACGTTTATAACGAACTCCGTAAAATACCAAAAAAAAAAAAAATTTGTTTGTTAACAAAATATATCTGTTTCATTACGACACTAATATTTGTATTTAAAGCTATTTGTTTCCTTTAAAAATCGTCTGTATCAGAAGAGTATTTTTTTGCATTCATCAGTCATTTGACAAGTGTCGAATTGATATTAATTATATTTTTATACTTTTTTTAGTTATTTTCAATAAATGTGTGTACGTTATATTAAAAATTCCTCTGTTATTTTTTTCCGGTTATTTAAATTGAAATTAATGAAAATCATTTCTATTTGTCCAATAATTTAAATCGAAATTAATAAAAGTTATTTCGTTATAGTTCATTATAAACGATGTTCCTTATAATCTTGTTCGACAATATGTTAAAAAGTCGAAATTCTTAAATAGCATATTTAAGGAAAAATGCATTTAAAAAATGCAATTGTATTAAAATTCATTTTAAAAATTTTGTCATATTTTCTAAATGTTCGTATAAAAGTTGGCACGTAAGCAAAATTCAAACGCCGTTAAATTATAAAAATTTCCAAAGCTTTCCCAGAGATATTTATATTTAAATTTACATGCATTTGAAAATTTTTTGGTTTTTGAGAAACTGAAAAAGCGATATAAAATTGAGAGTTTTTGCAATTTCGCAAAACTGAAAATTTAAATCGATAAATGATTTAATGGAATTTGTGAATAAAAATTTTTATGGAAATGAAAGACACCATGTAAAAAATGACCTTTTTCAGTCCTCTGTCAGTCAATTTTCGATATACATTTATATTAAGTGAAAATATTTGAAACTTTTTGGGACAGAATCGAAATTTTTTGGAAATAAATCTGTAACTTCTGATCGGGTGGTTGCATTTTTATGAAATTTGGTATAGGCGTAGCAGAGGAGTTTACAATGTTAAGTTTGGAAGGGGGGCACAACAAACCCCTCAGGGGCGGAGCTAAGGGGGCTCAAATTTAGGTACCTCTGACATAAAAAATTTTTAATCGCTTGCCAAATTTTTGTTTCTCGTCCGATTGCGAATATTTTTATATATTGTTGTAGGCCCTGATAAGACCTACTTATCTCTTATAGTTTTCGAGTTATTTGCGTTTGAATTTTTAAGCACCATAATTTTGCATGTTCTTGGTCCAGTTTTTTTCATATATATCCTAGCATTTCGGACCGATTTTATTAGTTTTTTTCTTAACTAACATTAAGAACATCACAATAAACTTCAGTTCGTTATTGGCAACCAATGGAACAACAGAATCACCTTGGCAGGCATTCTTCTTAACAGCATAACAGCAGCTAGAAGCATACAATATTTCATTCACAATGTCAACTTCAGCCCTTTGCAAAACCTTGGAAGCAGTATTGCATAACAAGAAGCATTTGGTATTCCAAGTAGTAACAATAGCAAGAGTGTTAATAGGGGGAGTCTTTTTAACGTAACGGATCTTGGAAGATTCACGTACTGGTGTGGCTAGTTTAACAATAGCTACATCGTAAAACATGGTATCGGGATCGTATTCAGTAGAGCCGAGACGTACTTTGAATTGAGAAGCTTTGTATTTTTGCATACAATGAGTAGCTGTTACAAATGAAAACTGGAGTTGGTTTGCAAGGAGACTTGATAGGGATGGGATTGTATGGTAAGTAGTATCAACACCATTTATAATACGGCCATCCAAATCATTGGGAATGGCTCCGAAAAAAGCACAACCGATGAATGCAAAAAAAAAGATACGAAACGAAAGATGTTGTAGAAAATACTGTGACGATTGTTTATACTGTTTCATATAGTTATGCCCTACACTACCATAGGTGGTCGTGGTATTATGCGTTTGTGCTGATGTTTGTAACGCTTAGAAAAAGTTATCCAACACCTATCTTAAAGTGTACCAATCGATTCAGAATCTAACCATGTCATTTCGTCCGTCTGGCTGTCCATGTAAACCTTGTACAGAAAGTACGTGTCGCAATTTTAAAGATAATACAATGAAACTTGGCACGTGTGAATTTTATGATACAAGAACGAAGCCTATTGATCGGTCCATTATGTCACTTAGCTCCCATACAAATGTCTCCCCGGAATAGAGTTCAAACACCCAAAAATGCCTTAAAAATAAGAATATTTTAATGAAATTCAGTGCAAAGAAATTCCGTATAAGTATCAATCTTTGTACTAAATTTTATCGGTCCACAATTGACCATGACGCCCATATAAAGCCCTCTTCCGAAAAACACTTTAACATGCATAAATCTCATACGCATATTAGTGTCAAGTTAATAAGTTTTATAGGTAAGTTGAAACAACATTGTCAAATTTTATGAGAATCGATCTATAATTTACCATAGCTGCCATATAAATCCACTTCCAGGAGTCGCCCTAAAGTGCATTAAAATCATATAGATATTAGTATCAACGAATTATTTTGTATTTGTATATTTTATTTTACATTTAGTAAAATTGGCCACAGGTGTAATATAAGTACCCTTCCAGAATTTTTATGCTCGTATACAATGGTGTAGGGTATCATATAGTCTGTCTTGACCCACTATATTTTTCTTGCTTATCTAGTTATACTTTCGTGCTATTTAACTTTGCTAATAGGGTAATTTCAAAAAATTTTGAACCAGCTTGGATTTTCACCATTTCACCGATTTTCATGAAATTCAGCAAAATAGAGTTAGCAATATGATTTAGCTTAGAAGAAATGTATCCCAACCTCAAAACTGTACGAAATATGCGGCATTAAAAGAGCATTAGACAGTTTGTATTTAATCTGAATGTTATTATGTTGTTAGAATATATATTCTACACAAAATTTCAGAAACTATTCTATATATGTGATTAATGTGCCTTTCAAATGTAAGATGATGATCAATATAAACATTTAAGCATCTGAGTTATACAACAAACAATATTCTGTTATCACCAACGAAAATTGTTTTAGTCCAGGAACATGAAATACAGTATTACCAAAAAGCATTACTTTCGTTTTTTGCGTTAACCAGTAATGAGTTTTCAATGGACCATTTTAAAAAATACTCAAAACTATAATTGATATTACATTCCAACATATTGCTATTATTATAATCTGTATCAACTAAAAGGAAGATGTCATCAGCAAACAAAAATGATTTGTAAACTCCAGTATCAATATATTCCGGGAGATCATTTACATATAATATGAAAAGAAGGAGACCTAAGACAGACCCCTAAGAAATTCCAGACAACAGAGGGAGTATTTCAGAATAAATACCATTAATATCAACAAATTGAAATCTACCAGACAAATATGAATAAAAGCAAATCTTAAAAACACAAAAAGCATACTTAATTTCTTAATCATAATTGAACAACTAATTGAGAAATTAATGCCTTAGACAAACAAATCAAGCGATATCAGCGAAGTCAAAAAATCCTTATTAACATTGTCTCTAATCACATCTGTAAAATTAATTAACAAGGAAGTAGTTTTGTGGTTACGTCGGAAAGCGTATTGAGAAGGAGATATTTCTCTTTGAACAAAAAAGAGAACCTGATCTTTAAGAATATGTTCAACTACTTACGGAGATAGGTCTCAAATCATCAATAGTGTTTACAGTTTTCATTTTTGGAACAGCAACGTCATTGCAACATATTTTGACTTAACGTTGCACAATGCACACAACAACTTATCATTAGAAATTCATCTGAAAAAGTAACAAAAGTATAATTAAAATTTACATTGCCAGATTCATCGCAACGAATAGCATTAACAAAATTATTAAAATTAACGTCATATAGAAAGCTATTATCATCAGAAAAACCATATATTTAGTACCAAAAATCAATTCATTTATATTTCGTAACAAAAATTGATTTTTATATGAAAAAACTGAAAATCCATTTTAAAGTTAAACCAGAACAGTTAGAGGAAAATAAACGAAAATCATCATATTTCGATTTTTATACAAATAATCTAAAAATTGACTTTAAAGCTAAACCAGAGCAGTTACAGCAAAAGAACTAAAATTTAAAAAATATGTTTGCTTCCAATAAGTAAATTGTCAAAGTAATTATAAAATAGTAATCACATACCTACTTGTCTCTGTAAACTTTTAACAACTACTGACGTTGAGTTCGATCAAATCCTGCTACTTAAACCTCTACAGTTTGAAAATTTTTCGTAATGATATGAGAAATTGGAAAATCCTGTTTAAAAATAGTTTTTAGAATGGGTGTGTGATAACAATAAAAATAATAATAAGAAATTAAAAATAAATAACTGATTATTTTCATAGGAATTTTACTATTTTTAGAATTGTGTGAAATTTTTCCAACTTAAAAATAATCAGTAAACAAAAAGTAATAGTTTTTTTCTAGTTTATTTCAAAATTATAGTGACATGATAAATAGTATTTATATTCAAAATTCGCACTGATAACTCGTAATATTATTAACAAATTATAAAAAGAAAAAAAGTATTAAAATAAAAAAAATAACGTTTTACTTATCTTTTAAGAATTCAAAGAAATATTAACAACGTTAAGCTTATTAATTAAATGAACTGGCTAAGATAAAAATATTATCTGAATACTGACCAATTCCTACATAAAATGTGAGAATTTAAAAAGTCAATCACAGTCTTTTCTTTAAAAACCCAGCAAAAACTTTTTGGTTTTCGGTAATAACAACTACTTATTAAAGTAGTTTCTTGGTAATGAGGCGTCATTATTATTTGCCTACTCTGTATTACATTAATAAGTACTCAATAGTATAATAGCACAGTAATACTACAATCACGTGGATGAGTTGGCTAGAGCGCCGGATTAACAACCAGAAGGTTGTTGGTTCAACCCCATACTAAAGCTGTCAGTTTTTTATAACAAAATGTCTAAAAAGATATTTTAAACTAAAAAGATTTTTTGTCGTTTAGGAAGCTATGTTTGAGATGGTGTACTGAGTAAGACGTTAGTCATTAAAAATGAATGTTCAGGATCGAGTCTCACTGACGGCAAAATTTTTTTTTTCTTTTTTGTTTTATTTTAGGTACATATTTTTGAGTACCCCTAGAGTCAAAAAATAACTACATGAATTTGTGGACAACTCGAACAAAAATAACTAGTTATTCAAGCAAAAAATAAGTAGTTTATTTTTGTTTCCAATTATACCTGCTAGCTTACCAGGAAAGCCATGTTTTTGCTGGGCATGTTCAGTTATGTAGCTCTTTTCGCTTTTGTTAGTTGTGTTTTGGCCGGCGCTATACTCGGTGATTGGATTTACAATACGACCAATAAATGGTGTTGATGCCACCATTCAAGCTCAACCTTATTAAGTACGATTGGAAAACAACTCCGGTTTTCATTTCTTTGGTGGTTCCACCGTCACACAGTATGCGATTTAAAAAATTAAATGGAAATAATTATGAAAATTCGAAACGGCTGCTACGATTTCAATGAAATTTCACATAGTGATAGTAGATGTGTAGGCGAGTTTAAGTTTTGAACTTGGACCATATACCGATTTGAAAGATTTTTATATAGGAAAAAAAAAACAATGCAGTATGCATATCTTGTCTATTTTAGTTTAAGAGATATTGGGCTCTAAATATTAAAATTTTTACTTTTTAGCCTGCCTAGGTGAAGCTTTTTCTCTACAGCGGGTCCAAATTTCACCCGATTTTTTTTGGATTTTTTTCTTTATTTTATTAACAACAAATAGAAAAATTGTGTAAAGAAACAATTTTGAAAAAATATTTATGGAGTCAAAACTTAAAGGCAATTAAATTTGATTGAAATTGATCTGAAAAAAGTAGATTTTTCCTTTTTTTGTCAAAAAATTGGTTACATTATTTTTTTAAGTAACATATATGTATATAGATCTGTCAAGGATATAAGAAATATAAATTATATATCTTTATTTAGGAAATTTTGTCTTCTTTTCTAATATATATAAACATTTTTATAATACGAAAATTTTTTGAAAGCATTTAGCAAAAATATATCGAAAAGCAAGGATTAAATCGAGATTTTGTGCTATTATTCATTTTGTATAATGCAATAACATTTTTTTAATATATATTTTTTAATAAAATCTTACAACTATGAAAAAAAAAACAAAAATGGGAAAAAATTGACTCTTTTTCAAAGTTCAAATTTAATTCCCTATAACTTTTGTCTCCGTAAATGTTTTTTCAAAATTCTTTCTTTACACAGTTTTACAATACAAGTTGTTAATGAAATAAAAAAAAATATCCAAAAAATCGCGAGAAATTTGGACTTGGTGTAGGAAAAAGCTTCACTGAAGCAGGCTAAAAAGTAAAAATTTTCATCTATGAAGCCTAATATCCCTTAAACTAAAAGAGATAAGATATGCATACGATGTTTTTTGTAGATCTTGACCAAGAAAATCTTCCTATATAAAAATCTTTCAAATCGGTTCAGATATAAGAAATCACTAACGTTTTTAAAAAAAATTTATCCATGAGGTGTCGAACTTTGGGATCCTGTGGACCCAATCCTGTAGGTCTATATGGTCCAAGCTCAAAAATTAAACTCGTCTACTCCTCTACTATCACTGTGTGAAAGTTCATTGAAATCGAAACAGCCGTTCCGAAATTCCATGATTATTTCTCTTTAATTTTTTGAATCGCACACTATACGTGAATGAAGATGTCGTTGTAACTGCTGCTCATTGTATGCGAAAATATAAAATATAAAACCTCTCAATTCAAAGTTTGTCACGGCTCTATTGAATACGATAAAGGTGGTAATTTGGTTTCGGTCAAGGCATGAACATTGCAGTACCGATATCATGGTTTACGATGTTGCTGTCAATAAACTAGCCACCAGTGTTGCCAGGAGGCCAGAAAAAAAGAGGCTAAATTGAACTTTAGTAAATGCCAAAAGAGGCTAAATCTCCCAAAAAATAAGTCAGAAAAAAATTAAAATTAAAAAAAATAAATAAAAATAAAATAAAATAAAAAAATGAAATATTTCTGCCAATTACGAGTATATCAATATATATTTAGTTTATATTCTCTCAGCAAAAACTTTACTTTGCTGGTAAGCTAGCAGATTGAAAACAAAAATTAAAATTTGAACTACTCTAAACCTAAGTCTGTTTGTTATCCATTAAGTATTCCTGTAATAACCATTATAAAACACTTGATTTTATGTTATATATCAGATCAGACGTTCTTCATTATAACAGAGAATATTATCTGTAACTTCCCAGTTGAAAATTATATGAATAATTAACGACTTGTGGGACTTACTACTAACTTTTTCTCTTAACTTTCTTAATGTTTTGTAAAATTTCTATGAGGCAAATTCTGCATTTTGTCTACACTACTAACAATCAGTTATACTTTTTCAATTGCTGGTTTTTAGAGCTGACATTTTATTAAGATGCTTAATTCAATTCGTGATATAGAGTCATTCCATATATGTAAATCATATAAACTTATAAACTTACTACATAAAATGAAATTGTTGTTAAGATATAGTTCCCAGCTTGATTTTTAGTTAAATTTTCTTTTTTTTTTTGAAATTATTAAAATACATAAGTTTTTGTTTAAATTTACACAGTTTTCTTTCATTTAAGTGCTTTTAGAATTCTTGGGAAAGCGGAACATGAAAAATTACAAATTTCTGGAGAATCCCGGGATGCATTCTCTAAATAAAATCCGATTTGTAGTAAAAAAATGATTTTTTAACAAAAATATAAGTCCCCCTTCCCTGCGGTCAATTTTACTAAATGTAAAATAAAATATACAAATACAGAATAATGCGTTAATACTAACATCTAGATGATTTTATGTACTTTAGAACGATTCCTGGAAGTGGATTTATATTAGAGCTATGGTAAATTATGGACCGATTCTCATAAAATTTGGCAATGTTGTTTCTACTTACATAAAACTTATTTGTGTCGAATATTAACTTGATACTAACATTCGTATGGGATTTATGCACGTTAAAGTGATTTTCGGTAGAAGGGTTTATGTGGGAGCTATGGTCAATTGTGGACCGATATTTATAAAATTTGGTATTTGTACAGAACTGCTTTACATTACACCGATTTTCCTTAAAATATTCTTATTTTTAAGGCATTTTCAAACTCTATTCCGAGGGAATTTTTGTATGGGAGCTAGGTGAAATAATGGACCGAACACAATCAATTTCAATAGGCTTCATCTTGTATAATAAAAGTCCCATGTACCAAATTTCATTGAATTATCTTTAAAATTGCGACTCGTACTTTGTGCACAAGGTTTACATGGACAGCCAGCCTGCCGTCCAGCCTACCAGACGGACAGATGGACATCGTTAGATCGATTTAAAAAGTGATACTAAGTCGATTGGTACACTTTAAGGTGGGTGTTGGAAAAGTTTTTCTAGGCGTTACAAACATCAGCACAAACGCATAATACCAAAACCATCTATGGTGGTGTAGGGTATAAAAATAAATATATCGATATTTCTTATAAATTCGCCGTACCTTAGATTTAAATTTTTCAGATTTCGGCAAAAGGGTATTTTTTTGGTGATTTTTCTGTTGTGTAATAAATTTTTTTGGGCTAGTATATGTATGCTGCTAAGTCTAAAATATGCAGAAAGATGGCGCTATGACTAAAATATGCAAAAATATGCCATAACAAATAGATGCCAAAATTCTTAAAATTGTCTGAAACGAATAAATGACTATTAGGCTGATTATTTGTGGCAATCGAACTTAAGTAGTGTTGCCAGTTTTTGAAATGATATTATAGATTGTAACTGGCAATTGGAAACTCTCAACTTCTGTTCGCTTAAAACAAAAAATTGAGAACTAAATATTTGTTTATCAAAGCAATTAATAGATTAAGTATAAACTGCATATATTTAAAAGCACTTGGATTTATTCAAAAGCTAGGAAAGTACATAAAACACGACATTAATCCGAGAGGCGTCTAAAAGTTAAATCTTGCATGTCTGAAATGCAGATTCAGTGTCACAAACAAAGTTCTTTCTATGAGAGGATTCATTATGATAATCTCAAGCGTAAACTGTCGTATATGAAACCCTCTAAATAGCAAAATCCACACCAAAGAGGAATATCCATGGCAACAAGGTAAATTTCTGTATTTGATGAGTTCCAAAGTGTGTCGTCTAGTATGAGCTGCTTAAGCCTGATGAAATGATCTCGAAGGAGATATAACAAATACAATTGAACCGCTTAAAGGGAGCGTTGAACGAAAAACAGACAAATTTACTTATTTTTTTATATTGTTTATTTGTTTATTTTCATTTATTTCAATTGCTGAACTTTCAAAATATTATTTTCGACAACTTTTTGGCAAGTGAAAGAAAGTTGCCATTCATAATATTAATTTACTTGTAGGTTGCATTGCAGGAGGCAATACTACTAAAGTTCGATTGCCATACATAGTTGTCGACCTATAATGGTTTGACACATTTGAAGCCCAGGAAAAAAAATATGATTTTGCATATTTTTGGTTGCCCTGCTAATAATTGTAGCAATCGTGTTTTTTTAAAATATCAATTTAAATAAAATTTAGCCAATTTAAATGAAAGATAACAAATTATTGCCGAAATACCAAAGTATAGTTAAGTTGGGAAAATTGTTCTAAAATTCCAATGAAGAACGATTCCGATTATACTAAAAAAAAAACAAATTAATAACCAAAACATATGTCTTTGTTATCTTATGAGCCCAAATAAACACTAAAACACTTAACATTATAAAGAATTAAAATATACATATCTATTTATACCTTACCTCATTATTATCTATTTGTTCATGAGGAATGAGTAAATAACCCTAATTTTATTAATGACAACTCTAGTTCATTGGAAGTTATGAGGTATTTTCCTAATTTTTGCGAATTGTTCTAACTAAACTCAAGTATTTTATTATCGATTAGCGAAAGATTATCTAAAAAGCTATATTTTAATCAAAATGATTTAAATTTTATTTTAACTGATTGGATTACTAGAAAACGAATTACTAAGATGAGAATAAAATACTTTTAAAGTTAGCTTATGGAATACACCTGTACATTAAAATAGTCTTCGTGCATTTTGTGGCATACGACTCAGTTCACTATCGTTTACGGTTCATATTTTTATGGAAAGGATTGATATTCCTCTTTATTTTAAAATTATAAAAGTATATCTAGATCTTCCTGACGCAAGGACCTCTAAAATTGAAAAATAGCCTTTATCGTAGGATATTCTAAAATTTTTTTCAATATTTTAATTTTGAATATTTTTTTTACATGCTGTTAACAATCAATTTGTCGTTATATAATTTCAAAATGGGATCAATTTTTCTAAAACATTAATATCTTTAAATGGTCATAATGAAATTTAGTGGAGCAATTTATACTTGTACAAAATTTAGTTGTGTTAAATTTTAACTCGGTGTTGATATTTATGTGTAATTGAATTAATATTCAGGAATAGGATTATAGGGAACCATGTTCAATATATATATATATATATATATATATATATATATATCTATATAGATATGAGGGCGGATCAATAAGTCCGTGAATTTTCGAACTTCCCTCGTAGTTATATGAAATGCAACACTATTCCCATCAAGTACCACCTGTTAATAGACTACTGTCAAATTTTGAGCAAGTATCGTCATTTACTAATAAATAAAATCCTAAAAAATAGGATTTTTTCGAGGTCCCTAAAATAGGCATTTGTTTGGTCAATAATTTCATCATTGGAGATGAATCTCTTTCCACCGAGCCATTTCTTTAGGTTTGGAAATAAGAAGTAGTCACTAGGGGCTAAATCCGGAGAATATGGCGGATGAGGTACCAGTTCATAGCTCAATTCGTAGAGTTTTGCCATTGAGACTGCACACGTGTGCACCCATGCATTATCTTGATGAAAAAGAACTTTTTTCTTGGCCATATGGGGTAGTTTTCTTTTTAAATCATTTTCTAATCGATCTAGTTGACATAATATTCGCTGTATATTGTTTTTCCCTTTTAAAGGTATTCGATGTGGATTATCCCGCGTGCATCCCAAAAAACTGTTGCCATCAGCTTATTGGCCGACAAACTTACCTTGGCCTTCTTCGGAGCAAGTTCACCCGGAGAAGCCCATTGTTTAGACTGCTGCTTGGTCTCCGGAGTACAGTAATGGATCCATGTTTCATCCACAGTTACAAAACGCCGCAAAAACACATTCGGATTGCGGTTAAACAACTCCAAACAATTCTTTGAAGTTGTCACACGTTTACGTTTATGGTCAATTGAGAGAAAACGCGGCACCTATCTTGCAAACAACTTTCATAAACCCAGCTGATCATTTAAAATCGAAATCACACTGCCATATGAACTGCCATATGAAATGCCTTTTACTCTTCGGTCGGCCAACACCATATCGTGGATTTTTTCGATATTTTCGGGTGTACTGACCTCAACTGGCCGCCCAGAACGTTCAGCGTCATTTGTACTTATGCGACCGCAACGAAAGTCAGTAAACCACTTTTGTACCATTAAAATCGATGGTGCAGCGTTTCCATAGTATTTATGGAGCTTTTTCTTGGTTTGATTGACGGTTTTATTTCGCAAAAGATAATGTTTAATGAGCACTCGTAATTCACTTTTTTCCATTATTAGAAAAATACACGAGGTTTTATGTTTTGAACAGCTGTTAAACGCAAAGTAAATGACGACACTTGCTCAAAATATAACAATAGTCTATTAACAGGTGATACTTGATGGGAATAGTGTTGCATTTCATATAAATACGAGGGAAGTTCGAAAAGTCACGGACTTATTGATCCGCCCTCGTATACATATACATTCGTCAGTTGTACTTTTGCCGGAGTTATTACCAATGATTTGGATGTCCGTATTGTAATGGTATACAACCTCATCACTATCAAATCTCGTTGCAAACCAACTCCGGTTTCCATTTCTCTGGTGGTTCCATCATCTGTTAAGATATCATTGTATCAGCTACTCATTGTACGTACGTAAATCTTCCAACATCCGCTACGATAAATTGGTTAAAAAGAATATCCCCTACTGGCACTTTTGCTGTTGTTCCTGGTTGGGGCTCCAAATGCTTCTTTTTGTCCAAAATTGTTCCCTAGATTTTGCAAAAGGTTGAAGATGAAATTGTGAATGAAAAATTGTATGCCTCTGGCAAGTTTAAATATGGCGATGATAACAAGGAAACTATGTTGAGTGCTTTCGCTGTTAAGAAGGATACCTGCCAAGGTGATTCTGGTGGCCCATTGGTTGCCAACAACGAACTAGTTGATGTTGTTTCATGGGGTAAAGGTTGTACTATTAAGGATTATCCTAGAGTTTAATGTGATGTTCCTACTGTTCGTAGCTGGAACGCACACACATTTATTGAAAATAATTAAAAAATAAAACTGAAATTATAAGATGATTAAAAATTAAATATTAAAAAATCGAAATTTGGTATTGACGAACTAAATTTGTCGGTCCTTCGAGTTCGTTACAACCGTGTTCGACTGTATATGAAAGGTATGGAATCTTTACATTGAAATAAAAATTTCAAATTTTTGGAAAATAGAATTCTGTCTTATTTTTTGAAAAAATTATTTAAATTTTTACAAAAGTTAATCAAATATAGAAAGTATGAAACTTTAAATATTCGTATCTCTTGAAGTAATTGACAAATTTGTGTAATTTAAAAAGGCATATAAAATTCTATTATCTTCTTTTTGAGTAATTAGAAAAAAATGTACAAAATATAAATGCAAGGGACGTATAGGAACCTTCTTCCTAAAGTTCAGAGATGTGCTTCAATTAGCATACGGGCGAGAAGTACACCTCAGGCAGCACTGGACATCATTTTCCATCTTCTTTCAAATTCAGGAATTTTTGAGAGGAATATCTGTGCGGGGCTTATTTAGACTGAAGGAATTGGAATTAATAGGGAGCTTCACAGTGGGGCATGCTAGCATACTTAATGAAGTCAAGTTGAATGGTCAAACATTATTCTCAGCCGCCGAAATAGACCGTGTAGGTACTATAATTGACTTCGAGGCTACTCCCGTTATTGAAATCCCTCGTAGGGACCTCTGGATTGGAGCGGAGAAGCTCCACGGAGGGTGTGCTATCTTCATGGATGACTCGAAGTTGGAAGTAGGCAGAGGAACAGAGGTCAAACGATATTTTAGATTGTCTGATAGTTTTAGCGTTTTCCAGGCAAAAATTCTAGGCATGTTGAGAGGGACACTGAGGTAACTATCTATGTGGATAGTCAGGTAGCACTGATGTCAATGACAAGTTACTGTATCAGGTCCAGGTTTGAGCTGGAGTGTAGGAAGGAATTTAGAAGGCTAATGGATGCAATCAGAATAAGACTTTGTTGGGTTCCTGGTCACTGCGATATTCTCGGCAATGAAATAGCCGATGAGCTACCTCGTAAGGGCTTGGAGTTGGACAGGTCTTTTGTGGAGGTATAGGTTAGGATTTCGATTGGGTCATATTTCATGGCCATAAGGGAATGGACCGTAGGTAGAACGAATGATGTTTGGGGGAGTAGATTGGACTGCAGGGTATCTAGAGCGTTATAGCCTAGTCTTAAACCAGCAGATTCGAAGCATCTTCTGAGCATGAGTCGTGTGAATCTAAGGATCATTGTTAGTATGATTACTGGTCACCTGGCAATAGAGAATATAACCAGTAAGTGGGACACTGGCGCGTCAGATTTTTGCAGGACGTGCGATGATGTGGAGGAGCTAGAGACAGTGGAGCATATACTCGGTCATTGTGTAGGGCTTCAGCGAAGTAGATTGAGGTGGTTTGAGAACCTCGGCAACCTTATAGGATTCGTAATGGGAATAAAGAGGTATTCAGGGTTGGTTTGATGGGTTTTATGTTCCACATCTTTCTTATTTTTTCTTATATCTTTTTTTTTTCAATCTTTTGCTATATTCTACTAGGATTTTTCACTTTCTTTATCTTGTATATATATATATATATATATATATATATATCTTTCTCTATTTTATATAAAGGGATCACAATGGACCGAATGGTCTCTGCGTGGAGGCGTGAAGACGCCGCACTTTTTAACCTAACTTTACCTATATAAATGCAATTGTGAAATAATTAAATTTGAATTTATTTATTTTAATTTCCTTTGTTTATTATAAACTAGCTGACCCGAGCCGCGTTGCTGGCCCTAAGCAAACATTAGTGTTGTATTACTGAACGATTTAAATTGATATTTTAACGAAATTTACGACCTTTAAATAAAAATCTAAGGAATACCTATTATAAAGTGTTTTTTACAGAAGAATTTAAATATGATGTAGATGTGGGCTCAATCAAAAAATATACGCATGTATTTAAGGCAAATTTGAATTTATATTTATTTATTACTTCATCTTAAGGTTAGCGGATAGACAATGTCTTTTTTTTGAACGGAATGATGAGAGCTGTAGTCGAAATTGCAGTTGTAATGGAACGCTGCTTGATTCAAATCAGAACTTGAAGCAATTCTTCTTATGCGTTGATTAAAAATTTTAAAGTTGTTGAATTGCTACATTTGCTCGACGATTTCTCATTGCTAACCGAGCCGTTTCATTTCTCGCCTGCCTTTCTTCCTGCGTTTGTGATGTACGAAGTCGGGCCAAACTAATACGGGGTTGTTCTCGTGCGATTTCTCGTTCATATATATTCGATTGATTGACGATATTACGATAAGTACTTGCATTACGTGTTCGACGCGAAATATTAGATCTCCGGGGTCGCGGCATTGTGAATAACACTTAATAACGAATGCCAAAAATACAACAAATGGTTTTAAATATCACAACCTCACTAAATGATGAGCTTTACTTGGAACTTACCGTTTGGAAATAGAATTCTACACCACCACCAGAAAACAAATTGCACAAAAAAGTAAGCGTTTCGATAGAAACGGAAACAGTAATTGTTATAATTTGTATTAAAAAAAATATTTTTAATGATTATTAAGGCAAATAAATTATGACAAAAAAGAGTTTTTTTTTATCGCGGATTTTTCGCGAATTTTTTTTCGTATTATCCTTTTCTGGCCGGTGACCGGTCCGAATTGGTGAGAATCATCAAAATCGGTCTAGTCGTTCTTGAGTTATAACAATAGTAACTAACATCACTTTCTTTTATATATATAGATTGCAATATTAATTGGTCTAGTATATAAAGGCTTACTATATTTAATAAATCTTTAATGCAGTCATTTTTTTTAATTATATGAACATACTCATATTTTAAAAATAATACCAGAAAAAGATAACTCATATGAAAAAATGTCAATAGGTTTTAGAAAAATCGAAACTCTGCATAGTAGACGTGTGTGTCCCAAAAACTTTGTGTGTGTGTATTTTTTATAATATAAAAGTTTTATATTTTCCAAACATGTTAAAAGCTCGAAAACTTTAAATAGCATATTTAACGAAAAATGCATTTATAAATGCAATTACATTAAAATACATTTTTAAATATTTTTTCTTATTTTTGAAATGTTTGTCTTAAAGCCGAAATAAGAAAAATTTAAACACTGTTAAAATCATTAAAATCCACATAACATTCCCAGAGATATTGATATTTAATTTTACATACTTCTGAAATTGTTTTGGTTTTTGAGAAAGTGAAAAAGCGAAATAAAATCGTGTGTTTTCGCCATTTCGCGTAACTGAAATCGTTACAGATATCCGTGGACTATTCGTATGCAAAATTTTATGAAAATCGGTAAATTATTGGGCGTTCTTTCATGGAATTGTCGATTGTTTAACAATATTTTAGACATAATTTTAGATTAATTAACCTAATCATCTTACAATTTTTTCGCCACTTCAAGCTAAATCTGCAAATTTCAAATATCTTTAGATACTTTTATGATCTCAAATAGTCTAAAAATTGAGGTTCAAATTTATTACCAAATTTATTTTCAGTATAAAGTCTGAGCCAGTCATATAATCTTCGCTTGAATAAAAAAATTTAATATATTAATATTCTTTATTGTAAATATAAATACATATATTAAAAAGATACAATTTGGTGTTTTAAAATACATACATATTTTAATATATTTCTTGATGATTTTTCCTAAATGTATTTAATATGTTTAAATGACTTTGTATTAACACTATCGTACTGGTTACTAATTGTGTCATAATTTTAAACCAGGCTGCTAGATTCAATTCTACATTACACAGAATTTCCTTTCGAGTGCAAAAGTAAATTGAGAATTCTTCGCACTGAAATAGAAAATAAGGAAAATGTTTTATTAAAAATAATTCATAACAAGTTAAAAAGCTATGTCCGTCAAGCCCAACCATATTGCATATGGGAGCTAGGGTAAATTAAGGACCTATCAATTTAAAATTTCAAACACTGATTTAGGCTTCTGTAGAGCATATGTATGGCGAATTTCATTGAAATCGTAAAATTTTTGCAGTTGCTATCTGTACTTTGTGCACAAGGTTTATATGGATAGACATCCCGCCATCCTACCAGACATGCGGACATCGTTAAATCGAAAATTATTCTTGGGTGGGTGTTTGAATATTTTTTCTGTGTGTTACAAACATCAGCACAAACCCATAATATCAAATCCGGAAAAAATGTATTAGTTCTACAACTAGTTCCAGAACACGTGAAAGTAGCTTATACTCGTTCTACATTGGCGTTACGACCAATGATTTTTGTCTGAAATTGTCACCTCTAAAACTAGTTCTGTGGAAGTGTTACCTCGCCAGTACCCGTTCTATAGTTTTACGTTCTACGTCTTTAGAACTAGTTCTTTAATCAATGATTTTTTTTCGAAATAGCCACATTCACAACTAGTTCTATATAAGCTCTAGGGAAGGGTTTTAGAACCAGTTTTTTGTTTGGTTTTATTTTTTATTCTAATGAATCAAGGCCACTAAAAGCCACTTTCTACATCAATTTAATTTTGTTAAAGTAGCTCTGGGTTGGGGAACAACTCTCGCGTCATTGTAATTATTTCTGAAATGCAGTTAGGCGAAATTTTTTATTATTGTTCGGCCTTCGAGAATTTCGCGACTCATTTCGCATTTGTATTAACGTAATACCCAACATAACTGTTTTCACAGTTGGCATCGTTTATATTATAACACATGCTTTCGTTTTGTTATAACCTAAATTGAGGTTATGAGAGGACACTGGTGTAGGACGAAATAAAACTCAGCTGAATTACACGAAATTTGAAGTGATAAGCTGGTGAATAACGAATAAAACTCAATTGAATTACACGAAATTTGGAATGATAATATGGTGGAGAACCATTAAAGCTAATTTTATTAATACGAACTTTGGCAGAATTATAACTTGGAATTGATAACTGGTGAGGACCATAAAACTCAGGAGCTGAATTCGGGAATTCTGACTTTCTATACAAATGTATAGATCAGTGGCAGTTGTCAAAGGAGGCTTCTTTTGTGTGATATCCTGGCAATATAGCATAATAGCTAACCATTTAATTGAGAGTTCAAAAAAAAGTTTTAGAAAGTCATTTGGGAGTAAATATTTTTTTCATAGAAGTTATGTAGAAGTCATACAGAATTAGGTCTTAAGCACAAGTTCTCAAAACATTACCTAAACTCAATTTAGAATTGGAATAAGGTTCTCCTCTATGAGTGCCAGAAATAACTGTGGCTCTACTATTTCTGAGGATGCTATTGCAGAATCTGAAGTGGTTCTGATGACTCTAGTTCTAGAACTAATGATTTTAGGACAAGTACAAAAATTTTTCCTGGGAGAAAAATATTTCCACAATAAACCCTTTTTATTATTTTTTTTTTATCAGAAACATGACGTTTTATCAAAAAATAAAAAATTTTTTCCCCAAAAACCGAACTTTCACAAAAACGAAAAAAAAAATCTCAACACAATATGGTGAAAGGTACAAAAGATTCGGCGCAACTGAATATAACACTCTAATTTGTTTTTATCTAAATTACATTTTCAATTACCTCTCTATACAGCGACTCCTTTAAATTAAACTTTTGTATAATCAATATTAATTCCTTAAAACTTTTACCAATCATCTCGCATATAAAATCATTTAAATATAAATCCACAGTAAATATAAAATAGGAAATTCCACCCAACACCAAATAGAACACGTTAGTAACATAATAAAAAATGAAAACATAACCATAATATGCTATTATGACATTATTTGTTGTACAAAAAATACGATTTGTTATCAATTGAAATTGATATAAACTTAAGAATTTTTCCAATATAACACATAATTCTCCATGAATTTTCCATATTTTTTCAATTTCTTTGGCCAACAATATATTGTTAATACCCGGCCTTCCAAGCTTTTGATAAACATTTTCCAACTGATAATTAAGATAATACAACAAACGGCAAATGGTCAAAATCATTTCGTAAAATCCAAACATTACGGTGAACATCACATTTAAAATAGTTGCATTATAAAATAACAAAATCCAATTTAACCACTGGAATGTTTCCAAAGAAATCTTATTTGAAATCACAAAAGAAGTCGAGTATATGTAGCACAACAATAAATATTTCATGTAGTAAAGTATTCTAAAGCGTTTATCGATTTCTTTGTTGCCAACATGTTCATTGAAATATTTTGATTTTATATTTTTTAATTGGGTCTTCAATTGGATTTCTTTAATTTCCCTCCACTTCCTATGAAGGACCGTGTAAAATATGGCGACAATACGTAGTATATGATTTATACGTGTCATAGTTTTTAAAAGTGGATGTAAATGTGGTGCTGGTTCAAACATTTTCAGGGACATATGTGTTTCATATAACAGAACTATTAAACAATATATATTTGAGAGTCCAGCAACAGAGCGTGTTATTAAGGTTTGGTGATATGTATTAGTTTTTGCATTATATAAATATGATGTTGCTCCAATGAATATTAGAAAATATTGACAAAATTTATTGTAGTGCTCCTTTATGGTAGACATTTTATTTCGATTTTTTCCGTGGTCTTAGTAAATACGCGAACTGTTTGCTATTAACTGAGGTGAAAGTTGAAATATATACAAATTACGAAGATTTTGTGATAAATTTAACAAAAGAATTATTAACTAGAGGCCATTAATTATGTACGTATGTATGATTTTGATAAGGTTATTTATATACACATCTGCTCAAAATAATAGATACACCTTATAGGATACTCTGTGTATTTTTCTTTTAGTAAACAGTTTGATCCGGCAATACCACTTCAAATACAAACAAATATACTAAGTATGTGGGCCATTATCTAAAACTTTTAACCTGGCTGACACTCATTTAATCCTTAATAAGTCTTTTGGTAAAACTATTTTAAAAATACGGGTTACAGACGTGAACTCACATGGCTTTAAATTAATAGAGTGCAAAATTTTAGTACCATAGGTTTTATTTTTTAATCATGATTGTTTTTCAAACATTAAAAAATTCTTTTAAAACAAATTACTTAACTTTTTCCCATTCTTCTACATTTTTTGTTCGCGCATTTTAATTTTTAAAATTTTTTTAGTTTTTTTGGCGGGGTTTGTGCGCCTTTCAACGGAATACAAATTTTGGAACAGGAATTGTAGTTATGAGTATTTTGCGTAAATGTCTTGTTGATGTGCAGTAGATAGTCTTAAAGCTTTGAAAACAAGACCAAAAAGTAAAAAAAATCAGTTTTTCGCGAGGCACATTTCATATGTAATAGCATGGGTTACTGCGTGGACGAAGTTGCTTGTTATTCTACACAATAAAATCGAAAAAACATTAAAATTAAATTTAATAAAATAATTATATTGCTTTTTTGAATATTATACAAAAATTGCACTTTTCGTTTTCGTATTTTTATATAAAAAAATTGCAATTTGTACAAATCTTGGATATATAGATATAATAACGGCGATAAATATAATTAATCGATACCAAAAATTTAAGTCAAATGTCATTGATAGTTGAAAACGGGACATGTTTGTCAAAAGTTATTGAAAATTTGCTTCATAGCGAAGAAGGTATATAATTTATCCATAAAGTCCGATTAGATTTTTAAGATCAAATAAGATCAAAAAGTACAAACGCTCAAACAAAAAGTGTAGAAGAATGGATAAAAGTCTTTTTTCTAAATTTTTGAACTTTAAACATCAATCATGATTATAAAATGAAACCTATGGTGCTTAAATTATGCACGCTATATATAGTTTTAAGTCTTGTGAGTTCAATTCTGTAAACCATTTGTTCAATGTAGTATTACCACAAAATTTATTAAGTTAGTTTCAGTCAGGTTAAAAATTTTTGATAATGGCCCATAAACGTTTTCGATTTAAATACCATAATTGTTGCTCATAATTATAGATACAGCTGATTAATTTTTTTTTTTTTTTTTGTATTAAATCGAACTCCCTTTTCGTTTTTTTACTGCTTTGATGTAATAGGGAAAGAACAATTGCATTATGGTTGAAAATATTATAAATAAATAGTATTCTGACACAGAAAATGGAAAGAAAAAATTATCATACCAAAGAGGAGAGGACAATGGTTCAAAATAATATAAAAAAAAAGGAAAGTAGTTGCGTCAAATAGCAAATAGGGGTTTTGTTCAAAATGCTTTATTTAAAAAATAAACGATACAAACTCGTGGTAGGCCTCATCAAAAAAGCCCAGAAATGGATAGGAGGATTATTGTATTGACAGAGAAAAACCCCTTCGTTTCTTTGAATTGTATTTTGGTGTTGGTCCTATTTATTGCATTGATAATACAATGAACTCAGGAACATATTAGAAAATTTTATGTTTCCATATGCTGCAGAGAATACGTCATTACTTTGGACATTCAAGCAAGATAATGGCTCAAACACAGTTCGAGAATAATGTCCGTACTTTAAACTATCCAAGTCAAACTCCGGATCTAAATCCAAATGATTTTAAGAAAATACTATCGAAAGAAGTTTTTAAAAATAGAATGAATTATAGGGGAAAACATAAAAATATGGTACGAAATTTCATAGGAAATTTTTCAGAAGTTGATGTTCAATATGCCCAGATAAATGCAGAAAATTTTTCAGAATAAGGATAGATGTACGGAATATTAGTTCCTGTCTAATATTATCTAAAAGTTTTTAATAAAAATTTAACTAGTTTTTAATTTATGTATTTTTCTTTAAACGTATATATTATTATGATCATCAAAATTGCTTACATATTAATGCAATTGTAAAGTTAACTTGTAATGCAATATTATTTACAACATGTTTTAGGTTTCTTTTTAGTTTCTGAATTGATAAAAATAAGTATGGATTTGTTTTTTTTTTTTTTTTTTTTTTTTTTTATTGAATGAAGACGTACTTAGTTCCTTCTTTATATAAGGCGAACTTAGGTGTATCTTTTATATTCAGCAGATGTGTATGGATGCATTTGTATTGGGGGTATGTACTGAAATATGGGGTAGAATCATATATTTTTATGTAGTTTATATCATACAAAATTGTAAAAAAATTTGCTTATTAAGAGTTCTTTAAAAATTTTAAACATCGGAAATTTTCAGTTGTTTATCTTTAATCATAAAGCTAGTTGTAGTACGAATAAAATTAACTCATACGTCATGAAAATTGGTGAGAACATCATGATTTTATTGTATACTACAAAACTTTATATATATTAATAACCAAATTGTTAAGTATACGCCATGTATGTCAATACATTTTGTATGCGATTTTTATGATAATTATTTTCACGGTTGAAAAAAATTGTCATTTAATAGTTATTTGAAAATTGGATCATAATTATTATTTTTAACAAAAAAATATAAAAGTTACATAATAACTAGTATTTACTTATTCAAATCAACAATACAAATTTATAAATTGTTAATTTAAGAGTAGTTTTTTAAATATAATAGTTATTATCCAATTAATAAAAATATTAATTGAAACAAAATTATGATGAATAAGTAGAAAAAAGAAAAACTAGATTCATAATAGTTATGACATAATTTATATCTCATAAAACTTATAAATATTAAGTCCTTGATTTTTAGTATAGGTATCTTCATTTAATTATGAATAAAATCATGATACTTCCATCAAATTTATGGGAGTATTTATGGGAGCTTTATTGGTAATATAACCAGCTTTATAATTAAGGAAAAAAGCTAAATATTTTTTCAGTGTGCAATTCTTAAAGAACTTTTAAGAAACAACATTTTTTACTTTGCATGTAAAATTGTTTTTTTTTCTAAATAACTCCGAAACTATTAATCTGATAAAAAATTATATTAAGACGACTTATAGGTAATTTTATTCAGCATCCACTAAAGTTCTATTAACAAAATTGGACAAACCGTTCTTTAGTTATACTAGTGTGACCACCTTATTTAGGGCTCATATTAGTCATGCCCATAAAAAATAATATATATGTGATAGAAAAAAACTGAAAACATATTCTTATTAATTACATTAAGTTCTTTATATACATATGTTCTATTTTTTTTAAAAGAAAAAAAAGCATTTTTTCAGACCAGTTTTTTTTTTAAATAATTTTTTAATCGATTTTGAAAAGGTAATAATATATATATATAGTTTACTTGTATTTAAGTTTTCAGATAGATTTAAAATCTAAAATATGTCTGAATCTGAAATCCACAGTACGTCAAATTCCATTTACTCCACCTATTATTGTTTAAAGAAGGACAAAAAAATGTTTTTTGCCGCTTAATATATGAGCATTTTCACTTAATTTTGAATTAAAACAAGACTTAGGTATCAACTTTAATGACACATGTCTTATTTTTTCGTAATATTCCCAACCTTATGATAAAGAATATAAAGCTCAATATTTTTGCCGTTTTCATTTCTTACAAGAACTTTTAAAGAATAAAATCCTCAATTTTACATGCAAAAAATTTTATTGGCACTAATTTCTGAATAACTCCGAAATTATTGAGTATATAAAAAAGAATAATGTAAAGACGGCTTGAAGAAAATTTTTGTCCGCATTTTTTGATTTAAAACGGACAAAACGTTCTCGAGTTATTTTAAATTATACTCGTGTAATCGCCTTATTAAAGGGTACATGATCATAAAAAAAAATCAGCACCCTATAGAAAAAATGAAAGCAAATTCGTGTTTATCACGTCAAATTTTTTATAAGGACTGCACAGGAAAAATTTAGTGCATAAAATTCAACATATAAAATTGAAACCAAGGGGTCAATCTCTTTGGAATTTTCATTTGTTAAAGGTTATTATCAAAGAATATAAAGAATGTAGGCCTGTCAAAAAAAGCCTAACTTTAAAATTGTGTTAGTACAATTTTTATTTATAATTATTAGTGCAGAAGGCAGTTTCACCATACATCATAAGCACACATTGTTGCACAAAAAAGTATTTAAAATTTATTTGAGATGTTTATCAAACATGGCAATATGTATAAGCATGTCAAGTATATAATGAAAACCAGATCATAATTTATCATGAATTTTCATAAACAAAATTTTCAGGGGTTTTGTATGCTTTGTTATTATCTATTGAATTTGCTTTATCACTTTAAGCTTTTTTAAAGACAAATAAATTATAAATACTCTTAGCTGATAAAACAATAAAAAATAAAGTGTTTTAGAGGAATAGCCATATGTACGTAAAATTTACGTATCGTTATTATTAACGTATAAAAAAAACATCAATAGCATCCTAAGGTAAAGTTTGTTCAAGTTTGAAAGTGTATACACATCGGATTATAGCCAGTAGTCTAAGGATTCAAATTATTTCAAATACTACGTCCTGGTCTGCGGCGTTATCGTTGAGAATTTTTATATATAGTAAAATGTGTTTTGATTATTAATTTTAATTATACGATTGCATGAATTTTTGTTAAATTTTTATTTTAATAAAAACTAATTATGCCATTATGTATGTTCGTTGTTTCTCAACATTTGAGCTAAGCAGACGTGTTTTATTTTTACTCCGAGTTAAATCGTTATTTTAATAATAATATCGGTCAAAAATATAAATTACACCAGTTCAATACATATTACGCGAATGGACGAGTTTATTTTTATTAAATAATTTAAATAAAAAAGAAAAAAAATTATTTGTATAATATAATAATCTTTGTTTATTTATTTGTTTAATATTAATTAAACTAAGTAGCACAAGTGTTAATAAAAGTATTTGTATACACTCTTTACGAGTCTCTTAAACGCAAATACTAATGAGCGAAGGCTTAGTGTTAACGGCAGTAATATATATGTGACTGTGAATGTTGATAATAATTTAATAAATAAAACAAATGAAAGAACTGATGACAGCTTGTATTTAACTGCCAAGCCAGTCAATCGTGCTCGCTCCTGCTCCCCCGCTATGTTGACAATTAATAATTGTTCCATAAAAGAAAGCAAAACAGTTATTGATAGAAAGTTACCAGAAAACAACAATCTTTTATTTGCGCCTGAAGTTATGCTAGGTAAATCAACTTCACAAAAGAAATCATTCACATTAATTACAGATACAATTAACCCTTCAACAGGTGCTATAACCAAAATTAAGCAGCCTTAAAGTAGTGACAATAAATCCCAAATTCAAGTTGGAATGGATCGATACATTACAGTTTTAAAACGAGGACGAAGACCTAAATCCTCGAAAATAGCACCCTTGGCAAAATTATCTAAGGATAGTAACTCTGATAGACCGAACACTGAAAATCGTTTTTCGATTTTGAAATGTGAGGACAAAGAACCCGCTAGTACAATTAGGCCAGACAAACCACCACCTATTTATCTAAGAGAAATTAACTCGAACACTTCGATTCGGAATTTGATTTTATTGATTGGTTAAAACTCGTTTTATGTGATTCCCATTAAAAGGGTTACAATTCATGAGACTAAAATACAGGTAAATAGTGAAAACGATTATCGTAAGGTTGTGACAGATTTCGAAACCCATAAGAAAAGTTTCTATACTTATCAAACGAAATATGGCAAGGGTTTACAGATTGTTATAAAGAGTATTGACTCTAGTGTTGAAACTGTTGAAATCAAGAAAAGTGTGGAAGGCAAAGGCTTCAAGATTAAAAATGTTATAAACATTAGAAATCGGGAGAAAATTCCTCAATTGCAATATGATGCTAAAAATGCTTAAAATGCAATCTATGTTATTGCAAGTTGTGCTGAACAAACCATGAACTGTCTAAAAATAAGTTTTTGGAACGCCAATGGCATTCGCCAACACAAAAATTAACTCAAATATTTTCTTAAAATTCATAACCTAGATATAATGTTAGTTTCGGAAACCAATTTGACGTCAACAAGCTTATTTAGGATAAATGGATATGCTTTTTATGACACTAAAGATCCAAGAGATAGAGCTCTGTTATTTTAATAAAAACCCGTATCAAACACTACTTAATGTGTGATCTTCGTGGAGATTATCTTCAAGCTACTACAATCTGTATTGATGATTGTTATGGAAACTTAGTGATTTCATCAATATACTTACCCCCCAGGTTTTCAATTTCAGAAAATCTTTATAAATCACTAGGACCTCATTTCCTGGCAGCATACATTCTGGGGATCACGACTTATAACCCCTAAAGGTCGCGTTTTATTTAATATTATTTCTAAAATGAATTTGAATGTTATTTCGAACGGAGAGCCAACATACTGGCCTACTAGCCCAAATAGAAAACCGAATTTTAATCGATTCTGCATGTTAAATCTCATAAATCATAAATCATCATTCACCCAATTTTGTTACTATATTGAACCCCTAAGAAATTTTGTACCCCACTGATATCTCAGCGATATCTAAAGCAAAAATAAACTGGTTGAAATATAGAAAATATATCAGCACTAATTGAACGGAAAATATATTGCTGAGAACACCAGAAGATATCGATCTCTCTTTCTCTCTCTCTCTTTCAATAATTTTGAAAAAGTCTAAAACTTGCTGCTGAACATGTTACCCTAACCCCCCGACAAAACGGATATAATTTGTTCTGTCAATGTCGAACGATTCTTGTCAGAAAAAAGAAGAGTTCGAAGAGAGTGGCAGTTCCACAGATCTCCTCAACTCGAATCGAAACTAAGAGAATGCCTAAAGCACCTTAATAAGCTACTAGAATATCAAAAAACTGAATCACTGAATAAATATTTGGAGAACTTAGATGCTACCCCCTATTCGAATAACTCATTAAGGCGAGCTAATGAAAAGTTGAAAAGACCAGTTACAAGTAGACCTCTAGATCTCTACGTAATACAAATGGAGGCTGGGCAAGAAGTGATAACGAAAAGGGGAATCCGTTTGTTAGTCATCTAAAGAACGTGTTTAACCCAAATTTATCAAATGACATAATGAACTTGATATCTGTAGTACCCCGTTTTAGAGCAGTTGAACCCCTTTATTTTGAGATTCGAGAGATCGATAAGGCTATTGTTGATTTAATCTCCAAAAAACACCTGGTATTGTCAATATCAGTAACAAGGTACTTTTGGAGCTACCCCGGATAGCAATAAGAATAATACTTTTTATTTTTGATGCTATATTACGACTTGAATATTATTCACCAGAATGGAAGGTGTCAATGGTTACAATGATACCTAAGCTCGGAAAAGATCACACTAAATTAGAATCGTATAGGCCTATTAGCTTTTTGTCTAAAATATCAAAGCTGTTTGAGAAGCAATTAATGGAAAAACTGAAACCGATAGTGAATCGCTTCGATTGTATTCCAACACATTAATTTGGTTTTAGAGAAAAACATAGCATCATGGAACAAACTCACAGACTTATAAGTGTTATATCTAAGACGTTTGAAGAAAGGAAATATTGTTTTGCTCTGCATTGACGTATCGTAAACCTTCGATAAAGTATGGCACGAAGGATTATTATTTAAAATTAAACAATATTTATCCACAAATACGCATAATCTGCTGGAAAGCTATTTAACTCATCGAAAGTTTGTTCTTAAAGAGAAAGACCGCAGTCCATTGAAGCTGGTGTACCCCAAAGCAGTATACTGTGTCCTTTTTTGTATTTAATAAATGACACAGCTATTCTAGACGCTCATGAAAATCTAGAACTAGAAAAACTCTAACTAGAAAAATTGAATGAACAGAAATGTATTCATATTATCTTCCTATTCCGAAGAGGAATATTTCAAATTAACTGACTTATTGGTAGAAATTCAAAATTAAGTCTAGACTGCTAACTGTTGATCTATAACTCAATTATAAAGCCAATATGGTGCTATGGTATCAAACTATGGGGCACGGCCTCAGCTTCAAATGTAGAAAAAATTCAAAGACTTCAAAATAAAATATTACGAATGATAACCGCAGCAGCTTGATATGTGGAAAATGATAACATTCACAAGGACCTTAATGTTTCTCTTGTCAAAAATAAAATAAGAAAACACCCAGAATCGTATTTGAGGAAGCTTGAAGTACACCCTAAACCACTTGCACGAAACATAATGAGAAGCGATGGCCACAAACGTTTGAGAAGAAGGAAAAAACAGACCTCCGCTTAAGCTAAACCCTTTGATTACATACAGTTTTGCGTCTAATAGTGGTTGGACTTAATATAAATTAAGATTTAGAGTTAAGATTTGAATAATTATTGCTAGTTCATTTAATGTTGTGAATATTCAATAAATAAATTTAGATGAAAAAAAAAAAAAATACTATTACAACAAAAATGAGCACGCAAATAGTTACTGAGTATAACAAAATATGAAAGCAAGTTAAATATACTAATTTTTTTCACGTATAATAAAAGTTATAAGGCATAAAGTGTGAACCGATTTTTTCATGCGTAATCCTTATGTTCACAAATTCGATATTTTTTTTTTATTTTCAAAAATTTTGATTTCATATTTCAAATATTTATTTAGTTTTTTTTTTTTAAATTCTTTAAATATGTAAGTATGTTTTTTTTACAATTCCCTCCAGCTGTGAGCAGAATAATTACAACACAATAAACACCAAGATAACCACTGCGACCACAACCATTGGCCAAACACATAACACCAACCAATTCATAGTTGACAACTAATGGGTCAGCAGTATCACCAGACAAGCATTTCCTTTTCATAGCATAAGCACACATAGTCTTTTTGATCTGATCTCCGTATTTACATTTCTTAGAATTATTTAAATTTCACCTCTTTTTACAAAAAAAAAAAAACTTATTTTTTATTAAAAATTAATCTCTTTTCTGTTGGAATATATATATTTTTTGGAACCAATTAATAAGAAAACAGTGTAAATAGATGGAAAATGGTGCTTCGATTTGCTTCGTTTCATTATGCGTTGCAATTCTGCACTCCCCATTAACGACACAGACCGGGGCCTCAGTGTATAAACATTTCACCCTTGATGGTACAACATTACAGTTCTAATTTAAATATTCCGGAAAATTTGCAAATTTTTAGCAAAATTCCTATAACGTAAAATTGCAAAGAAATAAAAAAATAAATACAATGAACCAACACAAACTGAAACGACGCAATTTTAAACACTAATTTCTAATTATTTACATTGTTTTTTTCATAATTCTTTCCCGAATAAAAATATTTGAATAGAAGAAAAGTTAATTTTCAATAATTTTTTTTTTTTTTGTAAAAAGAGGTTAAATTAAAATAATTATACAAATTTTATTTTGATTTTATAACTTGATACAGAGAGTTTAATCATTTTTTTTTTTTTTTTTTTTTTGTTAAAATTTTCTTTAATAACTTTACTCTCGTTATTAAAAATTTTTAAACTCTTTATATAGCGACGAAAATCGAAATCAGAGCGACGTAAATCGAAGTCAGAACGACATAAATCGAAATATTGAAATTTCAAACAACGACGCAAATCGATATCTGAGTGTATTTGTACTCGTACTGATGCAAGTAAGTAAACTTGTATAAAATACCAACAGCTTTGACAAAGTTTTACTCGTTTCGAACCTAAATTATCATAATTTAAATGTTCTAGGAATCGTGTACACAAATCAGAGAAATATATGCCTGCACTTTTTAACATTTCTTTAGAGTTTTATTTATCTATTGAGAAACGTGCTTAATACAAACAATTTTGTATTTTTCCCATAATTAATAAATACTTGATAACGATATGGATCTGTTTAGTTAATTCATTAGCTAATTTCATTGATATTAAGTACAAACATTCGTTATCAAATAATTTTATAAGTGCCAAAATTTATCTTCGGAAACTTGTAAAATTTGTTAAAATCTTAAAAAAAAACCAGAAAGAAAGATATAGTCGGTCAAGAACGACTATATTATACCCTATACCATTGTTAAATTTATTATTTATAAAGCAATGAAAATTTACTGTTATATCTATATTCAAAAAATAAAAAAATATAATATATTGTTGAAATATATTTTTTTATATATAAACAAAAAAATAAAAAATAAAAAAATAAAAAATATATAAAAAATATATTTCACAATAATTGTTATCAAGGAATGTAAAAAATTAATTTTGAAAAATAAAAGTTATTGAGAAGCAGATTTTTTTTTTTTTAGAAATAACTATTATTAGGCAACGTAAAAAATAAAAAAAGCAAAAATAAAAATTATACGCAACGAAATTGTATATCTGTTAAAAATAATTGTTATGACCCAACGTTTTTACATAAACCTTATAACAGTTATGTATCTGGTATTAATAATATTACTAATAAAATTTATTTATTGGCTATATAAAATATAAAGGTAAATAATGATTCGCACTCTCATTTCCAATTACAATTTCTTAACCCTTAAGTTGATCGCAAATAAAACACAATAAATAAAATTTATTGAAGACTTGAAGGACCTTTATTATTTTTCAGATATGTATAAAGATACAACAGATTATTTTATAGAAAATAAGTAGTATAAGTTTAAAATATTAGAAAAATTGTCTACATAAATTTAATGTAAATACTCAGCAAAAACTTTGCTTTCCTGGTAAGCTAGCAGGTATAATTGGAAACAAAAATAAACTACTTATTTTTTGCCTCAATAACTAGTTATTTTTGTTCGACTTGTCCACAAATTCATGTAATTATTTTTTGACTCTAGGGGTACTTAAAAATATGTACCTAAACGAAAACAAAAATAAAAAAAAAAACAAACAATTTTTGCCGTCATTGAGACTCGAACTTGGACACACACTAACGTCTTACTCAGTACACCATCTCGCACATAGCATCCTAAGCGACAAAAACTATATTTAGTTTAAAATATCTTTTTAGACATTTTGTTATAAAAAACTAACAGCTTTAGAACTGGGTTGAACTAACAACCTTCTAGTTGTTAATCCGGCGCTCTAGCCAACTCATCCACGTGATTGCAGTATTACTGTGCTATTATACTATTGAGTACTTATTAATGTAATACAGAGTAGGCAAACAATAATGACGCCTCATTACCAAGAAACTACTTTAATAAGTAGTTGTTATTACCGAAAACCAAAAAGTTTTTGCTGGATAAGTAATAAAAAATCTTATTACAAATAGAATATTTATTAAGGAAGATGATAAATACCAATAATAATATAGATTAAGTTAAAATAGAAATTTTTTGTTTGTTTTGTTATTTGAAATTCATTAATAGAAATATATGAATGCTTAGAAAAGGATAAAGATTTACTTAAATGTGGAAACCCCATTAAAAATAAAAAATATTTATTAATTATTTTTGTAAAAATATTTTGTGTATAGATATTAGTAAAAATATACAGAAATATTCATAATTTTCTAAGTAATTATTCACGCAAAATTAAAGGCAAATGTTGTAAGTTTGTAAAAATATAGTCAAAAGGCGCATATTTCTAAAATGAGGGACGGTATTGACTTGAATCTTTTTGCAAAGGATCGGAAATTATATATGCTAAAGGATGAGCTTAATTTGAAATATATATTTTTAAAATTTCTTTCGCTATTTAGAAATAAACCAAACAAAAGGCCAAATTTGGGGTTTCTGGCGAAAATACAAATTTTTTAATTGTAATAACATATTTGTTTATAAAGATATGTTAATGAAATTCGCAGGAAATGTGGATCTTATTAATATAAATAACAGCGCGTTAAACTAATTTCAATCAGGGGTAGGGTTTTCCTGAATTCCCAAAAAAACTAATCAAAATTCCCAAAAATGGGATTTTTTACATTTTTGGCTATAAAATCCGCATTTTTCTGAAGTCCCGTAGATTTTGATTTAAGACTTTTAACAACATATTGGAGATTCTTAAAATTGGGATTTGAGAAAATATGGTCTAAAATCAAAACTTTCATATAAAATGGGTCGAATTCGGGAGGGTAGACCAATTGAGTTATTGGGCTTGTTTTTTATCTTAAAGTCACCTCTGTGAAGTTACCTTTCAGAAATGTGCAAAATTATTATATGCTGCTAAAGAAAATTTTATTTTAGATAAAAAAGAGTGTAGATACTTTTTTGGCTAAAACAACACAAAAATTCGTCTTTTTTGCAATTTTCAAATTCAAAATCGTTTATTTTTGGACTCGGTAAAGACATCAACTTAAAATTTTTTTTATTCAATAGATAATTTTGTTCTTTAACTAGTTAAGAAAAAAAATTAATAAAATCGGTCGGAAATACTAGGATATATATGAAAAAAAAAACTGTACCAAGAACATGCAAAATTATGGTGCTTAAAAATTCAAACGGAAATAACTCGAAAACTATAAGAGATAAATAGGACATGTTTTTTACAGGTCTTATCAGGGTCTACGACAATATATAAAAATATTTGAAATCGGAAGAGAAACAAATATTTGGCAAGCGATTCAAAATTTTTTATATCAGTCGTACCTAACTTTGAGCCCCTTTAGCTCCGCCCCTGAGGGGTTTGTTGTGCCCCCCTTCCAAACTTAACATTGTACACTCCTCCGCTACGCCTATACCAAATTTCATGAAAATCCAACCAGCCAATCAGAAGTTACAGATTTATTTCCAAAAAATTTCGATTCTGCCCCACTGTGGATTGTAATGTTCATTGTATTTGAAAGCTTTGACTCAAACCAATTCACATCGTATTCAGTAGAGCCGAGACGTACTTTGATTTGAGAGGCTTAGAGTTTTTGCAAACAATGGGCAGCTGTTACAACAATATCTTCGCTAATGATGGAACCACCACAGAAATGGCGTCCATCATTGGCACAACTAAAGAAAGCGAAAAGAGTTACGAAACTTATCATGTTTGTAGAAAAGACTATGATTGACATTTTAAATTCTTAGAGTTTATACAGGAATTGGTCAGTATTTTTTTGGCTGAATGTATAATGTTCTTATAATATCTTAATAGTTCCTACAATTCTTAAGAGTTAAGTTAAAACATAAATATTTTATTTTCATAATTTGTTTCTTTTTATAATTTGTTAGTAATTACGAAATATCAATGCGAATTTCGAATATAATGTAATAACATATCAACATAATCTTTATATCATATCAATATAATCTTTAAATCAACTAAGAAAAAAAAAAAAAAAAAAAACAATACTGCTGTTTGTTTACCGATTATTTTAAAGTTGGAAAATCCTGACACAATTTATTGTTATCACGCACGCGTTCTAAAATTTAATTTTTAAACAAGTTTATCCAATTACTCGTGTCATTACAAAAATTTTTAATTAATGTATAAATTAATCAATTTACCTTACAGTTTATTTACTCAAGAAATTTAGCGGTTTTGCAGAGGTTTAAGTGTCAGTAGTTGTTAAAAGATTACAGAGACAAGTCGGTGTTTTAAAGAGAACAAAATTGTCTAGTTTATCTATATTACAAGCAACCGCTTCACGACCCTCTTGAGACATTATAACTCTAGAACGACCCGTCAAAAAGGTTTGCAATATGATTTTAATGTTTGATATTAAACAAGTTTTATTCAAGCATTGACCAAAGGTTTAAATATTAAGTTTTATTTCTAATTGAGTTTGAAATCATTCCGTCCATACATTTGTATACAAGGGTGAATATTTAAAAAATAATGATTTCTCAAATTGATATCAAACATTTCAAAATCATTCTTAGACCTAAAAATTAATTTATTTTCAAGAGAAAATATTTGGTACTTGAATCTCATATTTTTCTTAAATTATTCTTAAGCTTAAGTCAGAATTTTTAAATTCATTAAATTTATTAGATTTAAAATCTGATGAGGCGTTATTAATAAAAAATTTTGAAAATGTAAGAGATTCGGTATAATTTTTAAATTAAAAGCAACAATTTGTTGTTGCTATTACACATAAAAAAAAATTATAAACTTTTTTGTTTTTCTCGTAATTTTTCTTGAATAGAAAGATAATTTATATTTTTTTGCTAAAGGACTACTGCAGAGGAATTCTTAAGATTTTGTGGGAATAATTTTCTTATGAAGTGTCATAGTTGGGATGTAAATGGGCCGGGTAGGTCAAAGGGGAGTGGTAGCCCCCATGCAAAGTTAATCTTAATTATTGAATATCTAAAGAGCTATTTCAGAGAAATTCCTAAGATTTCTCATTTGAAGTATTCTACAAAGAAAATATTATTCTAACCCCCAGAAAGTATAAATAAAACGTCTTATTACTTAAGGTTTGTGGATCCGTAAGTAGACACTGGAGCGACAAAACTAACTGAACAAACTGATAATTTAATGCATTTCACGTCTGTATATTAAAAAATTATATGTTCTCAACAATTAAATACTTACTAACTTCATTTATAAACAAGGGGTTGCTCCAACCGAGTAAGTACTTATAGTTTTAAATAGTTTTAAATATCGGAACAGAAACATATTTTTGATTGCCACTATCAATAATTAACTCTAAAATGAGAAAATATGTCGGTTGTGCTTGTCGAAATTGTGGAACTAATTTCACAAACAGGCAAATTGATTGTTAATTCACGCCATGCAATTGTGGGTACCATAATCTCATTATAATTACGGCTTTCTGAATAAAATATTCTGTTAAATTTACAAACTTTTAATAACACTATGCTAGTTGCAAATTTTAACACTTCACTGGCGAAGTATACTGAATTCAGTAGTGGTAGCCGTTTTTCGAAGTTAGTTCTCGTATTCGCGATATTTGGGTTTAAACTTTATTATGGGTTTATACTCAAAAATGTTTACCTAAACGAATATAAAACTAAAATAAAAAACAAAAAATTTTGCCGTCAGTGAGATGTGAACTTGGACACAAATTAACCAAACCATAAATATATGTTTTTAGACACTTTGTTATAAAAAATCAGAATGGGGTTAAACCAACAACCTTCTGGTTGCTAAGCCAGAGCTCTAGCCAACTCATCCACTTGATTACAATACTATTGTGCTATTGAGTACTTATTTATGTAATACAGAGTAGGAAAATAATAATGACACCTCATTACCGAGAAACTACTTTAATAAGTAGTTGCCATTACCGAAAACCAGATTACTTACGGAATAAGTACTAATTTTTGTTCGTTTAAAGTTTTATAATTTAGCATTTAAAATATATTTGATAATAAAAATTCATGACCATGTGCTTTAATATAATCTTAATTGTTTATTAGGTTTAAATTTAAGAACAAAATATTTAAATTTAAAAAAAAAACTTAATTTTGCTAACCTTTCTCTTAACCGTCCAAAAAAATTTTAATAACATTAAAATCAGCGTCGTCGACTTAGTTTTACCCAATGTGTGTATATCTTGTTAAAAAAAGATAAGTCTCATTTTCGAGCACAGTATATCTATTATAAAATATTAGTTTATTTTATTGAGAATTTATTATGGCAACCATTTAAAGCAACCAATCTGAAGACAAGAAAAGTGTAACAATTTCTACCTTTATGTAAAAAATAATATTACTCTGTTCATACGAAGACAATCTTCTTCTGTTAGTTTTGGCTGACACTGTATTTTATTGAATCAGAACGCCATATAAAGCCCACTTCCGAAAATCACTTTAATTCGCATAAATGTAATTATCAAGATAATATTTGATACAGTAAAGTTTTATGCTTTCAGGCAATAATCGAGTTCGAATTGCGAATTTCCTTCGGGAGAAAACGTGTTCCGATTTCAATATTAAGCAAGACGAAGGCGATTCTTCTAGATGATAATCTGGCTATATCTAGAGATAATCGTATAGAAGATAATTGGAAGATATTCCTACAATGTTATTCGGAAAATGAAAAGATGATTTTTCGAAGAACCCACCCCCAAGAAAAGCTAAATTATTATTTAACATTATTATATAAATTACATGCTTATACAAAATGACAATTTTTATTTTCACTCGAAAAACGATCTAATAAGGGCTGTAGATCTTCTTGAGGATATTACATTACAATTTCCAAAAATTTCGAAACACCCCTAAATTTCGAGATATTGCAAAAACTCCGTTTTGGGGATAGTTGCTGCCTCATTTATTTATACTGAAAAAAATTGTGTAAAATAAGAATATAGAAAATTGATTGTTATGTTAATTTTTAATGAATTCAGATCAAAAAGGAAAAAAGGTGAATCCAATATGGCGACAACAATTTCTTATATTTTTATATTAATATATAGTCAATGTATAAAATGTAAATTACGATTGTTTGCATAGAATATTAAAAATAAAAAATGGCAAATCCACTATGACATTAATTTGAAAATATTTTTTTTTTTTTGATTGAAATCAAAAAGTTCATTACTAACAAATTAATGAACACATAAAACGTATATGCATACATTTTTTCATTTAAATACAATAATTTCTAAAAGCGAAAAAATCCTTTTCGGATACATATGATCCGTCGTATTGCTTTCGCCTTTACGAATTTGGAAAATAAAAAAACAAATTCATATTCAGTGCAATTATTTAAAATTTCGTCAAATTATAAGATAAATTTATTGACCGCCATATTGGATTCGCCATTTTTTACTTTGTTACTACAGAGTCATGATCAACGTCTCTAAAATTCTTATATGTGATATTTATTTTTTATGAATTTCAATTTTTTATTTAAAATTTCAAAATGTTTTTTTTTAAATTGATACTTATTTAATTTAAAATTTCCAACCTGAGTAATTTATTAATTAAATATTCATTTTTGTCTTAAAAAAAAAATAATTAAAAATTAAAATTCAAACTAGAATTTAAAATTTTGAAACTGAGCACTTCTTATTATTTTTCAGAAAATTGCGAACGATATTTAATATTTATACTTTATAGCTGAATTTTCCCTGAAAATTTGTTATTGACTATTAATTTTTAAAATTTTTTTATTGTTTGTTTTTTAAAATTTTAAAGTCTATTAAGTTTTTAGGGAATTCTTAAAATTTGTATTATAGTGTGAGTTTTAAATTTTCCTAAAAATGCTGTGTAATTTTGAAATTTTACATATGTAAAAATTTATTTAAATTGAAATTTTAACAAAGAATAAAAATTTTCCCTCCTAAAAAAATTTGAAAGTTCGTACTAAATAGAATTAGAAATTTTTAAATTCTAATATTTCACCGTACAACAGAATTTTTTATATATGAACGAAACTATATACATATGAAAGAGGAGATATTTTTTGTGATGTGATTGCGTACTCATATTGAATTAACATTTTTAAAAGAATTTTAAAATTTCAAAATTAATAATTTTTTTTTTATAAATTACTTTAAAATCTGTTAGTTGCACAACAATGCCGATATGTGTATCGAATGATAGAATATAATTCAAAAATTGCAGCAAATTTTTTGTTATAACCTTTGGCTTTAACCTATTCTCGGACATGTGAAATCATATTCACAAGATCCACTGTATAGGTTATATCTACAACTGCCCATCTAATCAAACTTTGGCACTCCACCAGGTATGTACATAGAATTTTTCAGATTTCGATTTAAAAGCATGTAGCTAATGCAAAGCCTCGAAAAACCTTATCGTGCTAAAGTTATGCAATGCCTATAACATTAAGTCAATGCGAAAGCGAGACGCAAAACTGTTAAAGGCAAAAAAAAAAAAAACAAAATACAGCCTGATCGCTATTAAGCGATAATGACAATGATGCGGTAGATATTTATCTACCCAGATCTGCTTTGCGAACAGCATTGCCATTTTAGCACTTTCAATACTAAATTAAGCATTTGAAAAGATTAAAATGCATTTAAATTTTATAAAAATATACGAAAAGCTTTTCAGCACTTTTTTACGGTATTTTATAATTCAATAAAATTTTAATTTTTTGAAAGAATTATATACTAAATATGACGGTATTAGTAATCATTTTTAAAATTTGAGCACTATTTTTACTTTATTTCTCAACATTGCTAATAATTCTGAAGAAATATTATCTATAAATTTTCATTTGAATTCAATTTTACAAGAAATAATGGCAACGAAAATATGAATTTTCTTTACGAAAAAATTGCTGTCTTTTGCTGTAGAACAATTTAGCATAATTTTTTGGACGATTTAACACTTTTTAAATACATCTTCTGACAATACTGTTTGCGACTGTAAAATATATTTGAAAGTTTAAATTACGATAAGTTGAGTATTTTTGTTTATTTAATTTGAAATTCATTACTTGTAATTTTAATCTGCGAAAGGATAGTAGACTATGATTTTTATATTACATATCGTCACCTAAAATGCATAAGGCCATAAGCACTAAAAAATAAAATGTTGTTTTTTACTAGATTATAAGATACAGACCCAAAGTACATCTATACAAACAATATACGATACACACATTTTCAAAAATGACTTCATAATGATCAACTTTATAAATGAAACAGCCGTAAAATTTGTTCTATTTAAGAAAAATTTTGGTTTGAAGAGTGCATTAAGCTTTAGCTATTTTTGCTTTAAGTGAGCGATTAAAAAATGTTGCTTAATTGCTTAATTTTAAATCAAAAAAACTAAAAATTGTGGTTACGGCCATTTGAATTTCATAATATGTTTTGCATTTGCTGTAAAAAAAAAAAAAAAACAGTGTGGTTATGGCATTTTGCATTTTAGGTGACGTTATATTCAATATAATTTTATGAGTAATTAACAAGAAAAATACAGTAGTAAGTCAAGCGCAACCATATAATACCCTACATCGTTAAACTTATTTTCGGAAGAGGTCATTATATAGAAACTATGATCATATAAGGACCGATCATTGATAAAGTTCATACTGCGGTTTGTATACTAATATAACAATTATTTATGCCTAATTTAATTTAAAATCTGAGATTTGTATAAAATTTAGATGCTTGAAGTGATTTTCTGGAGTGGATCTTATAAGGAAACTATATTCCATTATAGACCGATTCTCTTGAAATTTGTTAATACAAATAAAAAGAAAAATATATATTATTTATATGCAATTTATGCGTGATAAAGTGGCATTCTGGAATAGGTGTTATATGGGAGATATGATCAATAGCATGATTTATACTTAAATACAAAATAATTATGCCAAATTTTATTTCGATACCAGCATTTTTACAGTATTTATAAACGTTAAAATAATTTTCGGGAAGCAGGCTCTTATGGAAACTATGGTCAATTATGCACCCAACCTTTTGAAATTTGATAGTATGTCTAATGCCAATAAAAATCCTGTCTACCTCGAATTTTACATAAATACTCTTCATATTAAATACAATTCTGATCATTTAAGCATATTTCCGATATACATTTGATTTCAACCATTTTATATATGATTCGCCTTTAAGTCAAAAAAACGATTGTTGCCAATTATTATTAAAAAATATTTAAAATTACACCTTATATTTCGACAACAAAATTTACATAAACACTGACAGCACATTTTTAAAATTTTAATTGTTGAAGCTGAAAGGACAAAATGTGGGATTCAGAAACTAAATTATATTTTTAAAATTAATATAATTTTTAAATAATTTGTCAGAAGATCTCAAGGATATTTAAAGATAAATTATTTGTAGGAAATTTTTGATTATACATGTCCGAGAATAGGTTCGAATCGAACCAACCTGACGCACGAATAAAAGATCTGATCCGTCTGACATCAATTGCAGAGAGATCAGATAATCCGTGCATATACGGATTACCAAATGCAGTCCTTATATTCGCAGGACAGTGACAAAGAAAATGTTCTACTGTCCTTCCTCCTCCTCTTTAAGGCAACTTCTACAATAGTCGTTAAAAGGGAGAATTAGTCTCCTAGCATTTGCACCAGCAATCCAGTGCCCTGTAATAATGGCTACAAGTGTTCGTAGCTGACGCCTTGGCAATCCTTGAGTGAAACTTGACAATTTTTGATTGTACGGGGCCATATCTGTCTCGAGATAGAACATGCGGACTCGTTTGTCCATCTTTATTGAGCTATTCTCGACAAGTACTACAGTACCATTGATTTGCAAGATGACCGCGGTATGCCAGCTAGTTGGTCCGTTTCTTCACTTTGAAGAAGAGAACCAGTTCTGGCTAATTTATTCGCAATAATATTTCCCAGCGTACTTAAGTGATCCCTTACCCAGATCAACTCTAAGTTTGAATGTCTCGCCATCTCATTTAAGATGTCCGGCTTTCATGTAGCCTGGATGTCGAATAGACAGCCGAAAGAGACTTAATAGCGGGTAGAGTATCGATACAAATTTGAATATCTACTCCGAATACTCTATAGTACATTAGCCAATTTACCGCTCTCCTAATGGCTGAGATCTCCGCTTGAAGAGCAGTGCAGTGATCCAGCAATTTATCTCCTTTAAATTGCTGGATCACTGCACTGCCTCCTATATGCGGGAGAAAATACACTTCCCCCAATCCCTTCAGAAGATTTGAATCCATCAGCGTAAACCTGAATCGTTTTGTCTTTTATAATGGGATCGGCTGAGATTGATACTGAGAAGCCTCTGTCCAGAAAGGGTTTGGGAATACAATAATCAATATTGTCAGAGATGTCAACCGAAATTTTGAGCCTAGTCGCCAGCATGATGGCGATATTTTTTGGCCATTAGATCCATTGGCATCCAGTTCATCAGAAGGAATAATGGCTTGGATGGTGTTGTACGTAGCGCACCTGTTATTAGTAGCACTGAGCTACGCAGAACCTTTTAGAAGATTCCGTAAAAGGTGGATTTTTCTATAGCTGTTCACCATACTATCGCTCCATACATAAGTATAGGCTTGATCACCAAAGAAAACTCAATTTGGATAGTGAATATGAGTCGAATTTGGGGATTCCGGTTTCCTGCGCGAAGGTGTGGATCTAATGCAGTTTTGCATAATTTAGAAGATTCCGTAGAAGGTGGATTTTTCTATAGCTTTACTCCATACTATCGCGCCATACATAAGTATAGGCTTGATCACCAAACAAAACTCAATTTGGATAGTGAATATGAGTCGAATTTGGGGATTTCGGTTTCCTGCGCGAAGGTGTGGATCTAAGGCAGTTTTGCCATAATTTGTGGTGACGTTATAAATTCCTTTTTAATGGCATATTACTCCTGAAGGGGTAACTTAAAAATCAAAAAAACAATATATTTTAAAGTCTTCCAAATAAAGTTGTCATATTACACTTAAGATAAGAGTTACTTAAAATTTAACTACAATGGCTTTAAAAATGGCTATAATCGTTTTGCATGCTCGAAGTCTCATTAAACTAAAAATTTAATTTGAACTTTTGTTATTAGGAATAATTAGGAATAATTCTCAAATCTTTGTTTGGATTAAAGAAATAAAGTTAAAATTTTGATACTTGAAACTGAATATTATTATCTTCAACATTTGTTATATTGGAAATTATTTTTGAAAAATTTAAAGGATATTAAAGGTTTAAATATTTGAAGGACATTTTTAGCAACTTTTATTTGGATTATTTTAATATAAAGTAACCCGATATAATGGCAAAATTCTTCTCTTTCATTTGATAACCATATCGGCCTTTAATAGGAAAAAGCAAAATAAAAAATTAACCTCGAGCATCCTTCAACAATTTAAATGCCTTTAAAAAGGAAATACGAACACGAAAGGAAAAACTTTAGTGTATATTTTCACAAATATATGGAATTTATCATGTGTGAGAAAAAGTTTTGATATTTGTTGTTCTTATAAATATAATAAAATTTTAAAATTTATTTTTTTTTAGATTTATATGTTATTAGCTGAAATTTTATAAATTCAAAATTAATAAAATTTTTGACATTATTCTTAATTACAAATATAAGAAACGGTATAATTTTTTCGCCTACATTAAAAGGCTATGCATAATTTTTTTCGTTCGTACTCCTTACATTCAGTAAATAAATTATACGTAAGATTTTTATTGACTTTATTTTAAATACAATTATTTAGAAAATAAGAATAATTTGTCTTTAAAAATATTTTCCATTTTACAAAGCCTAAACCATTGACAACTAGACCAAATGACAGGAGTTTAAAAATAGGACATGTAGGTCTAGGAAGAGTGGTAAATATTAGTTATTTCATAACTAGGGAAATAGAGTAATTTTATTTTCCAGATCGGAAACCTTCAATTTATGCTAAACTCTTTATTTTATTTCGATACGATTGGGATAGCGAAGAACATCGGGTTTAAGATGATCCCAAATAAATATTAGCATCAACATAATACTATGCATATGTTTGTTTCCCAGAAATATAAATCACATTAAATAAAAGAATCAGTTCACATTTGGACACAGATCCCTTGTAAGACTCCCTTTTCGAAAATACGCTATGGTGTAGGATATCATATGGTCGGATTTCACCTACTATAACTGTGTAACTTGTTTGTAAATAATTTTTAAACTGACAGCAACTAAAACAAAAAATGCTAAAATCTCTGGGGTGCTAAATTGTTTTGCATGCATGAATGCATTAATGAGCACTCATCCATTATTGTGTTCTCCGTATCACACTTAGTTTAAATTTAACACTCAATATGTCGTGTCTGTCTAATTGGCTGTTGCGTTTAGTTCAATATTATGGCATATTTTTTGGTTTTACTTATATTTATGTCGATATCAAAAGACGCCTGATCAAATTCTATACATTTGTGAAAATTTACGTTTATTTTATAAATCTTTTTTATGCTACGATGACATACTGCTTCGCAGATACTATCAAATTTTTAATATATTCTAACCAAGAGAATGTCACAGAGTATTCTTTCCTTATTGTACATATGACTTGTATGATTATATTTGCTATCCTCACAGTGTTACGCATTAAGGAAGAAAAGGCCGTTAAAAAATGGCTTAAAATATTTTTACCATTGCAGACAACATATTTTGACAAACTGACATATATATGTGCCGATGAAACTACAGTAAGATGCCAATTGCTTTCCTTTTTAATCATATTGACTCACAGTTTTTATAATCTTTATATATCTTTTCCATATCTGATGGATGGTGATTGGTGGAGTCTAATGGAAAGTTTTTTAATAAATTATTTTGCAGTCATGCAACATTATATTATGTTGCATCATAGTCTAATTTTGTGCTATATTAATAAATGTTTTTCTAAGCTTAATTATCAACTGGAAAATGATCAAGTTCAAGAACCGTTTGCCAACATTTACTTAAAAATGTCTTTCCTACTGCAACAAGTAAATATCGTAAATGGTCCCATAATATTCGTTGTACTTTTATGTCAGTTGGTGTCAATTTCCCTTTTTGCTTATGGCTTAGTTGAAGTTATTTTAAATAATTCACTTTTAACGTTTGAACTTTTAGTGGAACTTATTATTTACTTATTATTTTTTGTCGATATATTTTTGTATTTTTTAACTTGTGAACGTTTATATAGAACTACAAAAAATACTGGAATTATTTTAATGGAATACAGTGCAAGGAAACAAAATCGGGAGGTTTGTGTGTTTTTTCTTTTGTTTTTTTTTTTTTTTTTTGGTGCAAAAATTAAAATAATATTATTTACAGGTTGAAATAATTTGTTTGGGACGCTTAATGCTGGAGCTAAATATTAATATATGTGGATTGTTTTCTATAGATTTGGGATCTCTATTTACTTTAATTTCGGAGATTGCAACATTATCGATTATCTTTTTTCAAATGAATTATACAATTTTAAGTTCTGTTAAAAAAAACTAAATATGTTTTAAATTCTATATAATAAGATAAATATCTTACATATATAACATTATGAAATTTTGTAATTTTTGTTTTTATTGATTTTAGGGTTTGTATAGAGCAAATTATCCTTATAATCTCAAAAGACCTGTACAAGATGGTTATTAAAAAAAAAAAATCATTTCCTAAACGAAACAAGTAAGAAAGTACCCTAGTATATACTCTACACAAGTACGACAAAAAAAGTTACTAATAGTTACTCCCAAAAAATTTAAAATAAATGTATTTTTAGTAGAAAAAAAAGTTAATGAGAGTATTTTGATTATCGTTTAACAAAACTAAAAACAATTTCATTAAAAAATTTTATAAACATAACATGTTTGAAAACCCTTAAAAACATATTATAGATTTCGAAACTGCATTCTGTCTGAAGATTCATGCTTTGGGATTTTAAAACATATGAGTCAAAGTCAAAACTTACATATGAAATAGATTAAATTCGGGAGGGTGTTCACATAGACCGCTTGGGTTTTTGGGCTTGTTATCTATTTTATGAGCATCTTTGTGAAGGTACCATTCAGAAAAGTATAAAATTATTATATGTTGTTAAAGAAAATTACATTTTAGAGAAAAAAGAGTGTAGACACTTTTTCGAAAAAACAAAACACAAAAAATCGTAATTTTTGCAATTTGAAAATTCAAAATCGTTAATTTTTGCACTCTATATAGATATATACTTCAAATTTCCTTTATTCAATAAATAATTTCGTTATTTATTTAGTTAAATAAAAAACTAATAAAATAGGTCAGAAGTACTGGGATATATATATGAAAAAACCTGGACCAAGAAAGTTCAAAATTGAGGTGGTTAAAATTTCAAATACAAATAACGTTTAAAAATGTTCTATGTCAGAGGTTCCCTACTTTAATGCCCCATATCTCCGCTCATGAGAGAACTTAAAATTGTACACTCCTCTGCTATGCATATCTGAAATTTTATACAAATGCAACCAGCCGATTAGAAGTTATAGATTTATTTCCAAAAATTTTCGATTCTGCCCCAATGTGCATAGTTTTAAGAGAAGAACTTCAAAAGTAATGATTAAAAATCATAAGAAAAGAAGACTCTACCAATACCAACCATGGTTTAAAAAGACTACTTTTTCAGCTGTTTTTCAACACTAAGTATTTTCTTTCAATGGCAAAACAATATTAAAAACATTATTTCAATTGAAACATCTATATACTCGTATTGCTATGAGTGTCGAAAATAATATATGTAATATTATTTTCGATAGTATTTATGTATGTACTCTAAGACTTATAACCAGTGCAACAAAAAATATGCTCTAAAAAGTGTTATATGTGCATAAAAAATGCTTTTAAAAATGGAAAATACACCTTTAATATTTAATATGCTCTTAAAACATTATTATTCTGTCTGAATTTTAAATTATCTACTATTCATGCTAAAAATAAATTTATTTGTATTAGCAATTGCTAAAAAATATTCTGTTTGCACTTAAGAGCATTCAAAACCTAAAATATTATATTACGTATGTGAGAGTAAGAAAGAATATTTTTCCAGTGACTAATTGTATTGGGTGAATATTATGTGCTCATTAGCGGAAAATGTGCAAAACTATGCTCTCAAGTATAAAGCTTGCAATTTAAATTGCCAAAATATTCTTCAAAATAATGATTTTCTATGAAAATATGACAAAAAAATAAGTTGCTTAGCCCATATATATATATATATATATATATATATATATATATATATATATATATATATGTATATATATATATATATATATATATATATATATATATATATCCCAACTGCACCCAGAGAAGAAATATAGTTGTAGTGACCATAATCTAAGAGCAACATATTATGATTGGAAAAAGAGAAATGATTATAAGTAATAATTATTATGATTCCACTTTGTCATATTGTATCCGATTTTATGGTTTGTTTTTCCATATTATGATTAGAGTTTTACATATAATTGAACAATCTTATTATACTATTATTAATAAATTATTATTAATTATATACCATACGTGGTGCAAATGCAAGATATGTATAAATATATATAGACAAATAGACAAACCTTGTCTATTTATATTTATTCATCTATAAACTAAATGAGAATTACATTGAAGATAGAAAAAAATTATTAAAAAATTTATATATTTAAAAGCAAACAAGATTTAAAGTTTTCCACTAAGTTTGTGAAAAGGATAAGTATTATATTTATTTGTAACAATTTATTGTTATGGGAATAATAATATTAATATGGTTTAAAAACAGAATATGGTTTAAGAACAAAGAAAAAGGCTGCATACATTTAATGGTTGTAGAAGTAATGATATGTTTCATATTAACAAAATTTTATTTCTGGTAAAAATATTTAAAAGCAAATAATTTTTGCAGACAATCATATTAAATCTTTTAGTGTAAACATTAAGTGACAAAATTGAATTAAAATCATTGTTATAATGAACACAGAGTTATTAAAATTCAATAAAATTAGCAATGAGAACATAATATTGTTGTAGTGATAATGCTGTAACCATGTTTTATATATATGCAGTTAAATCAAAAGAGGACGTAATCAAAATTTATTTTTAAATTGTTGTTTTTCTAAAGAATACTGACTGGAAAATGGCAAATCTGGCGAATGCCACATAAAGTAATTATGAATTTTTTATGTACTCGTATATTGAACATTTTCATAATTTTTAATGTCATTGAATTATTGACATTGAATAAAATCAATTTTGTGTGTCATAAATACATATTTTCTAAATAATTCTGTGCTGTTAGTTTAGAAAAAATGGTGCATTACAAAATCCGTGACTTATAAACAATTTATCTTTGTTTTAGAGTTTTACTGAAATGATGTAGCTAGAGCAATAATCGAACCAGATGTCTGCAAAATCTGAAAAAAAGAAATAGTAAGAGCTATTATATATATATATATATATATATATATATATAATCTTTTTAATAAAATCAAATAGAGAGTGATCCATGTAACGTTTCTTTTCTAAGTAGTGCGAACAATTTCACACAATTCAGCTAGTAAAAATGAAACCAAATTTTGATAAGGACTCGTATATAATTTTATTTTTTATTTTTTATTCGCTTTTAATAACATTTTTAATATTTTCTGGAATATCTTCCATAAGAGCTTTATTGTATTTTCGGTTACTTTTTTGTTGGAATGGGTTCAATTATTTTTAACCTATATTTTATTTTTTAGTCAGTTTTAAGTGTTCTTATAAAATTTTTCTACTATTACCCAATACATTTAAAATGGACAGAGTTCTCGACAGTTTAGTGGATTGGCCACTTTTGGTACACAGCAGCACCATTTATTTAATACCACTAAATCACTTTTTTGTGGTAATAATGAGAAGAGAGATCACACGAGAAAGAGTAGAATTGGTTGTGTTTTTCAATGATAGCAAGAAATCTTTTCCAACAATATCATTTGTTATGAATGAATTGTGTTTTACCCACATGTACAAATATTTTGTAAGACCAAAAGTTTATTCGACAATTTCGATTTTTTTACACGATATTTATCTGATATATTTCCTATAACATCTGTGATATGGAATTAATGACCAGCATTTTGTAAAAAAAATTATAATCTCAATGGTTTTCGTCCTCTCTTTTGTTTTCACATTTTTTCTAGTATTCCTATTACGAATTTTTTTTTTTAGTTTTTAGGACGACTTTTTTTTAACTTTTCTGATAAAAGTTACGGAGAAATTTAACAAATGAATCACATTCCAGCAAGAGATGTAGAGATTTTCTTTTAAAATTCGTATTATTTTGTCTGCTATCCTACGGTCAATTATCAGGATTCCTTCCGGTGAACGTTCGACATGTGTTTCGATAATAATATTTAAAAAATAATAATTATGCTACTACAGCAAAATTTAGCACATAATTACTGAGTATAATAATAAATATAAACAAGTTAACGGTACTAACATTTTCTAACATATAATAAAAGTTACAAGTTTTAAAGTGTGCACGGAGTTTTTCGTGCGGAGTCCTTCAAACATTTATATAGAATTGGATCTCGGAATCTTTATAATGGACCTTTCGAATAGATCACATTTGAATGAAGTTACCTTTAAAAAGTAAATGTCGGAGAATGTTCATTGAGGTCGTAACAAAAATTCCAATATCTAATTCTATTTTAAAATAAATAGATCACTCTATATAAGATAAATGTTGAAATGAAAATGATAAAAAAGGTAGATGATGGAAAAGTTTAATTATTCTTCTAATTTATTAAATTTTAATATACTAATTTTAGTTTTACCCATGTTTGGAGAGTTTTTATTCATAGTTTTGGCAAATTTATATTATACTAAATAGAGCGGAAACATTTTTACAAAACAGGGAGGTGTATACTCGAACAGCGTATCAAACGTTGGAGTTCTACCAAGTGAAGTTGACCCTTTAAGGGAATGTAAAACTGGATAGATATAAGAGCTTAAAACCCCAAAAGCTCCTTCGGTATGACGGTCCGATGGATAAGATCGGGCGACCTTCATCAGGCGGACAAATCATCTAAATTGCAAGCCAACCTACTACATTCAAAATTACAAAACTCTGCCTATTACGTATTACCGATGTGAAGGTTAGAACAGCAAACCGGTCAACATGGCTAAACATGTATCTCATGCTCGTAACACGGACGATCACTGGGAGAGTCTAGATCTTGTTAAAACAAAATTCAGAGGGTAGATTAAATAATGTTGATTGAATCACTTCAAGGCTCTGTGTTAAGATATGTATATATATGATCTTGATGAACTAGAAAAAGTTACATTACAATTTTAACCTTCATTGACAATATAAAACTTTCCAAAAATTATCTTTTTCTTTAGTTCTTTTGATAATATAACAATGTATATAAAGCAATAATTCTAAGTTATTAAAATTCTCACTTACCGAAGCAAATGTCACCAAAGATGGTGAAAAAAATGGCACCGCCATAGTTAAGGTTCTTTGTGAACGTATCATAATCAAAAGTATCATGCGTCGAACTTTTGGATTACAAATAAACCAATTACAGCCAAAAATAACAGAAGATATATGGACACTCTGTAATCGAACAAATAAGTTTTAGAAATTTCAAAAACATATAAAAAAATATTAATACATACATTTTCAGCCACCATACTACCACCATAACAATAAACCATCAATTGACATAAAGCAGCTAAAGTATAGGTCACATATATAAGTCTACCAAAGCCAGTGTACTAGGAGTAAAAAGTATAATTAGTAAATAAAAAAAAATTCACATACTTCAATTGCTTTGCAAAAATCTTGAGTTCGTAGAAGAGAGAGGAGAAGGGAATACTAAGCTTTGTCCTCTCTCGCCTACGAACTCAGAATTGCAGCAAGAAAAATTGATGTTTGTGAACCCCGAATTAGAAATTTATATAATTAAAAACTTACCGTCATCAGATCAAAAATACTCGCCCCTATAACCAAAGCAGCCGATACAAAATGTGCTAATGTTATGACACTATAACGTTTCCTAAAAAAATTTGTTAAATCCATAATTTCATTGTGACGCCGTATTATAATCTTCAAACGATTTTCTACAAATTGGTTTTCCTTCTCCGACAAAACAAGCTTATCATCAAAGATTTCAAACAAAGATTCAATGTCGCTTTGTAGCATTTGCAACAAGGCTGCAATATGAGAGCAAAATTCAAAATAAAAAGCATCACAGCCAGCAAACATGAAAATGGTTAAATAGCCCGTATAGGCAGTAAAAATATAGGCCAAGGGAAATAAAGGTGCATGTAACAAAATAGAGGGCATGCTTTAAAGAAAAGAATATTAAAAGAAAAAAAATTAAACTCCTTTCATAGATAGATTTAAAATTGTAATACCCACGTCATATTAAACGGTGTTGACCATTGTATTTCCTTGCCCTTGAACCATAATATCAACGCCATTATTAAAGGCTTTAACATATAAAATGTGCAGGTTATAAAACCGGTCAAAAATGGTGCAAAATTAAAACGTGCCGCCAAAACTGAATATTTTCTTATGATTCTATTATGCTTCTGCAAAATGCAATGATTTACTGATTCTTCATAAAGCATCGTTTGCATTTTCTTCAAAACATATCGTAAATCGTGGCGATAGTAAGAGATTAACATAATTTTTAATAAAGTCACTGCTGAAGTACCAGCCGGGCACAAAGTATCCAAGCCTTTTTCCAAATTATAAGAGAGCGCCGAGAATCCAGCATGGATTTCCGTTAAGACTCCTATTAAGAGTATAAGAAAATTACTTGCAGCCCACAATATGTTAATATAAGTTTTGGGAGTTTCTGGCCAAAAACCCATTAAACGTAGGCAAAATTTTGGCACATAGAAATAGTAGTCACGTAAAGGATAATTAGAAGATAAGAATTTCAAAGACATTTTTACACAGTTTGATGTTTTTTTTGTTTTTTGTTTTTTTTTTTTTTTGCAAATTCACTCTTTAAGGACAAATTTTAGGAAAACACTTTCAGTTAAGCTTATAAAACAAGAGGTTTTTATATGATTTTTGTTGCTAGTGGGCAATAGAGATTTAATTACTTAATAACATTTCAAAAAGTTGCAAAAACTTTTTAATAGTTAGTAAACTTTTATATAAGTAATTGCTTATACAATTAGCATAATGTTTAATAATAGAAACTTAAGTTATCCTTTACTTTAAGGAAGAAAACAAAATCATAGACCTAAATTAACCCTTAGCCTGCAAACGGCTTCAAACTGCTATTTATCTCAAGGTATAGATACAGAAAATTTAATAGTACTTGCAGCACTTTGTTAAAAGTATTTAGGTCATATTATAAAACTTCTGGTGCTGTTCCCATTTCAATGAATACCCCTAAATATAATTGTTTATATAGACCTCAGCAAAAATATAAATAACACTGGTCGGCAAAAAAAATTCTCCCTTAAAGACGAATAGTTGGACTACATGGATTTTGATGTTCTAAACACGAATCTGCTTTCAGTTTTTTTTTCTATCACGTCTTAATTTTTTGTTATGGGCGTGTCTAATATTTGGACCATACACGAGTATATTTCACCATAACGATTTATATAAATGATACATCAAAAGATGCGGAATAAAAATATCTTCAAGCCACCCTAACATATATGCTTTTATATGCTTAATATTTTCGGAGTTATTTAGAAATAAGTGTCCAAAGACACTCTGTTTTTTTTTTTTTTTCTAATGAAGGACGAAAATTTTTTTTGCCGAATAGTGTAATTAATATAATTAAAATGTTAATATTCTATGTATACGCCTGCTGTATAAACACTACAACTGAACACTTTTGAACTGAACATTTGAACAGACTTAAAACACGAAGGTTGGAGTTCAAAATTAGAAATATTTGTAGTTTTTAAGGCACATGATGATCAGTTTAATACTGATCAATGCGAATCGTTTTAGAAAATTTATTGGAAGAAAGGCACAAACAATAAAAGGACTATAAAAACAAGATTCAATAAAAATTAAAAATAATTCCATCTTTCTTAAAGCAAACTAATTATGTGAGAAATTATTTCTACAAAATATATTACATAGTAAAAATACCGAAACTAAAATACCGGTATGTACCGGTATTGCGGGAAAAGGTATTTGAATACTGGTATTTTTAGAAAATAATATCGGTGACAGTATCCGTTACTGTAACCCATTTTAAACCGTATTTAATCGGTATCGTAGGTAGGAACCTTGAATATAACACAAGATAAGACCATTATGCAGCATAACATAATGTTGCATGACTGTCAAATTATTTGGTAAATAAGCTTCCATTGGATTCCACCAATCGCCATCGCCCAAATACGAAAAATATGTATAGAGATTATAAAACCTGAGAGTGAAATTGATTAAAAAGGAAAAATTTTAACCTCTTCCTGTAGTCTCATCGCTTGTCTTCTCGGATAAAATCTCATTCTTGATGTATAGCTCAAACTTGGTAGAGAAAATCCTGTCATGCTAAGATACCTTCGGTCTAAGAGGCCGTAGCAGTGTGGCAGGTATATATAGGTGCACCATTGTCTGGACTTGTCTGGGGTCTATAATGGGAGAAAAGGAATTTCGGGGCCTGACCAGAGGCTTAACACAATTTGGTTACCACGGGAGCCAGTAGTCCCTGATACGGCTGCACCTGCTTGTCGGTGTTGTCGTATTGGACTGACTGATAGTCTAGGCCCTTCGTGGAGTGACGTGGTGGCTGTGGTTTAAACCTAAATCGCAGAAACGGGTTTATAGCCCCGATGTGGTGGTGCGTGGCAACACGTCGCCGCCAAAAGTGCGGCAGGAGGTTACATAGTTCCAACTCCTAAGCAAGAGGCAGTTGACTTATCTATACAATGAGTCTCTCTAATTTCCATTTGTGTGTTCTTAACAGCCCCATGTGCCTGCGTTAGTAGGCGCATTGTAATCCCCCAGTGCTAAGACCACAGTGGGGTTTAGCCGAAAGGCAGGTACCCACGTTAATCCTAATACATTTGTAATTTCATCGGCACATATTCATTAAAATGTGTTGTCTGCAATGGTAGAAATATTTTAAAATATTTTTTGACATCCCTTTTTCCTTAATGCGTAACACTATGAGGCTAGCAAATATAAACATAGAAGCTATATATAAGATAACGAAGGAATACTCTGTGACATTAATTTGATAAAAAAATAATAAATAGTTGATAGTAAGTATGAAGTAATATATTACTATAGCATTCATAAGATTTACAAAATAAACATAAATTTTCACAAATGTATACAATTTGACCAGGCGCCTTTTAATATCGATATAAAATAAATGAAACCGAAAAATATGCCATGATATTGTATTAAACGAATCAACCAATTTGGGAGACACATTTACATACATTTAAACTAAGTTAGATACGGAGAACACAATAATGATTGAGTGCTTATTAATGTACGAGTATTCTTCATACATTGATGTTAGATATTTAATGATTTTACTATACCCTGGATATATAAGCATTTTTTTAATAGGAATTTAAAAATTATTTATTAACGAGTAATAAAGATATATTCGGTAAAAATATTATATTTTCCTATAACACTGTATATTTTGGAAAATGTCTTTGTGTTACGAACTTCAGCACAAACACCTAATACTTCTAACTGTGATGGTGATATAGGGTATACAAATTAAGAAGAAGAAATATAAACCAACCAATCCATAGAAAAAATTGAAAAGTAATTTGAATTACGAAAATAATTTATTCAATCAAGACAATATATATATATATATATATATATATATATATATATACCCTACATCTATATTTGAATTTTAAAGAATAACTTTAAAAATACAAATTGCAATTGAGTTCGTTGGTACCACACAAAAAGGAATGTATTGTCAAATATTACTATATAACCATAACATAGTTATATTTCAAACTCCTAACATTCGATCAAGTTTTTCATGATTTAAAATGGAAATTAATTCTAAAAACAAATTATTCTTATTTTCTAAATCATTTTAAAAATGACTTCGATTGAAAATGCTTATATCCCAAGGGTATATTAATGTAAAAGCAATAAATATCTAATGTATAGTTTAATTACTGAATATAAGGAACGCGAACAAAGAAAAATGATGTGTAGTTTAAAGGTTATAACTATTATTGTAGGTGAAACGTTATTGGTTATTGCAAATAATATACACAATTATGAATTTAAAATTAATAAATTTTAAGTAACTAATATTATTTTTTCTATAAAATATCAAATTTGATTTTAAGTTTTAATTTTAAAAATTCGTTAATACGTTTTATTTAAATGCTATTATTTTTAAAAATAAATAAATTCAAAATTTAGTTATTTTTATAGCGTAAATTATAATAATTCCTTTAAAAGAAATCAACTTTCAAAGTTAACTAATCAGTTATGAATTATATAAATGTTGATGGTTCAAATTCAAATATTTATTTACTTTTCTTACAAAAATCTAAATTTTTTCTGAAATTAAAAGTTAAATAAAAAACACAATTAAATTTAATAGAGAAATTTCAGTATTTTAATTAAACTTTTCTAGGAAAATTAACATTTAAAACTTCACATTTTAATACGAATTTTAGAAATTACCTAAAAACTTAATATATTTTAAAATAATAGTTTACAAAGTTAAATATAGAAATATTTTATACTTATAAAGTTATGAATTTAAAAAAACCTAAATTTGAGACCAAAAACAAAAATGAGAAGGCTAACAATTAATTTTAAAAAGGCTAAGGAAGGAAGAAATCACAAACTTTAAAAAGTACTGGTTGAACCGATATGAAAGTTTTGACTAGCAACATTTAGACATTGTAAATAGGTTTTTTTTATGAATAATGATAATAATAATAATAATAATAATAATAATAATAATAACAATAATAATAATAATGATAATAATAATAATAATGATAACAATAATAATAATAATAATAATAATAATAATAATAATAATAATAATGATAATAATGATAATAATAATAATAATGATAATAATAATAATAATGATAATAATAATAATAATGATAATAATAATAATAATAATGATAATAATAATAATGATAATGATAATAATAATAATAATAATAATAATAATAATAATGATAACAATTGTGCCGTTAACTTGTTTACATTTATTATTATTCTTAGTAACTATGTGTTCTCTACATATCTGGATGGTATGCGCCTCATTCATTTAATTATTTAAATTAATTTTTTTTCCCAAAAGTATAAATGCTCTCTAAACGGCGTTAAAAAGTACGTACCTGCGGAGATAAATATCTTTTAAACTTCGAAATTTTAGAATAAAATTTTGGTCTAGTAAGATATTTATTAGTATATATATATATATATATATATATATATATATATATATATATATATATATATATATAGATATATATATATATATAGATTTCTTCGCTACACTCGTTAAAAATAATCGGTTAAGCGGCTAGTCATCAACCGCACCGATACGGCTTGTTTCACCGAAGTTAAGATATTAGTAAAAATTGTGTGCCCTTGCTCCTTTTAAATCCAAAATTGACTAATTCATAAAAAAAACCTATTTGCAATATCTAAATGTGCTAGTCAAAACTTTCATAACGTTTCGACCAGTACTTTGTAAAGCTTGTGATTTCTTCCTTCCTTAGCCTTTTTAAAATTAATTGTAGCCTTCAATTTTGTTTTTGGTCTCAAATTTAGGTTTTTTTAAATTCATAACTTTATAAGTATAAAATATTTCTATATTTAACTTTGTAAACTATTATTTTAAAATATATTAAGTTTTTAGGTAATTTCTAAAATTCGTATTAAAATGTGAAGTTTTAAATGTTAATTTTCCTAGAAAAGTTTAATTAAAATACTGAAATTTCTCTATTAAATTTAATTGTGTTTTTTATTTAACTTTTAATTTCAGAAAAAATTTAGATTTTTGTAAGAAAAGTAAATAAATATTTGAATTTGAACCATCAACATTTATATAATTCATAACTGATTAGTTAACTTTGAAAGTTGATTTCTTTTAAAGGAATTATTATAATTTACGCTATAAAAATAACTAAATTTTGAATTTATTTATTTTTAAAAATAATAGCATTTAAATAAAACGTATTAACGAATTTTTAAAATTAAAACTTAAAATCAAATTTGATATTTTATAGAAAAAATAATATTAGTTACTTAAAATTTATTAATTTTAAATTCATAATTGTGTATATTATTTGCAATAACCAATAACGTTTCACCTACAATAATAGTTATAACCTTTAAACTACACATCATTTTTCTTTGTTCGCGTTCCTTATATTCAGTAATTAAACTATACATTAGATATTTATTGCTTTTACATTAATATACCCTTGGGATATAAGCATTTTCAATCGAAGTCATTTTTAAAATGATTTAGAAAATAAGAATAATTTGTTTTTAGAATTAATTTCCATTTTAAATCATGAAAAACTTGATCGAATGTTAGGAGTTTGAAATATAACTATGTTATGGTTATATAGTAATATTTGACAATACATTCCTTTTTGTGTGGTACCAACGAACTCAATTGCAATTTGTATTTTTAAAGTTATTCTTTAAAATTCAAATATAGAGGTAGGGTATATATATATATATATATATATATATATATATATTGTCTTGATTGAATAAATTATTTTCGTAATTCAAATTACTTTTCAATTTTTTCTATGGATTGGTTGGTTTATATTTCTTCTTCTTAATTTGTATACCCTATATCACCATCACAGTTAGAAGTATTAGGTGTTTGTGCTGAAGTTCGTAACACAAAGACATTTTCCAAAATATACAGTGTTATAGGAAAATATAATATTTTTACCGAATATATCTTTATTACTCGTTAATAAATAATTTTTAAATTCCTATTAAAAAAATGCTTATATATCCAGGGTATAGTAAAATCATTAAATATCTAACATCAATGTATGAAGAATACTCGTACATTAATAAGCACTCAATCATTATTGTGTTCTCCGTATCTAACTTAGTTTAAATGTATGTAAATGTGTCTCCCAAATTGGTTGATTCGTTTAATACAATATCATGGCATATTTTTCGGTTTCATTTATTTTATATCGATATTAAAAGGCGCCTGGTCAAATTGTATACATTTGTGAAAATTTATGTTTATTTTGTAAATCTTATGAATGCTATAGTAATATATTACTTCATACTTACTATCAACTATTTATTATTTTTTTATCAAATTAATGTCACAGAGTATTCCTTCGTTATCTTATATATAGCTTCTATGTTTATATTTGCTAGCCTCATAGTGTTACGCATTAAGGAAAAAGGGATGTCAAAAAATATTTTAAAATATTTCTACCATTGCAGACAACACATTTTAATGAATATGTGCCGATGAAATTACAAATGTATTAGGATTAACGTGGGTACCTGCCTTTCGGCTAAACCCCACTGTGGTCTTAGCACTGGGGGATTACAATGCGCCTACTAACGCAGGCACATGGGGCTGTTAAGAACACACAAATGGAAATTAGAGAGACTCATTGTATAGATAAGTCAACTGCCTCTTGCTTAGGAGTTGGAACTATGTAACCTCCTGCCGCACTTTTGGCGGCGACGTGTTGCCACGCACCACCACATCGGGGCTATAAACCCGTTTCTGCGATTTAGGTTTAAACCACAGCCACCACGTCACTCCACGAAGGGCCTAGACTATCAGTCAGTCCAATACGACAACACCGACAAGCAGGTGCAGCCGTATCAGGGACTACTGGCTCCCGTGGTAACCAAATTGTGTTAAGCCTCTGGTCAGGCCCCGAAATTCCTTTTCTCCCATTATAGACCCCAGACAAGTCCAGACAATGGTGCACCTATATATACCTGCCACACTGCTACGGCCTCTTAGACCGAAGGTATCTTAGCATGACAGGATTTTCTCTACCAAGTTTGAGCTATACATCAAGAATGAGATTTTATCCGAGAAGACAAGCGATGAGACTACAGGAAGAGGTTAAAATTTTTCCTTTTTAATCAATTTCACTCTCAGGTTTTATAATCTCTATACATATTTTTCGTATTTGGGCGATGGCGATTGGTGGAATCCAATGGAAGCTTATTTACCAAATAATTTGACAGTCATGCAACATTATGTTATGCTGCATAATGGTCTTATCTTGTGTTATATTCAAGGTTCCTACCTACGATACCGATTAAATACGGTTTAAAATGGGTTACAGTAACGGATACTGTCACCGATATTATTTTCTAAAAATACCAGTATTCAAATACCTTTTCCCGCAATACCGGTACATACCGGTATTTTAGTTTCGGTATTTTTACTATGTAATATATTTTGTAGAAATAATTTCTCACATAATTAGTTTGCTTTAAGAAAGATGGAATTATTTTTAATTTTTATTGAATCTTGTTTTTATAGTCCTTTTATTGTTTGTGCCTTTCTTCCAATAAATTTTCTAAAACGATTCGCATTGATCAGTATTAAACTGATCATCATGTGCCTTAAAAACTACAAATATTTCTAATTTTGAACTCCAACCTTCGTGTTTTAAGTCTGTTCAAATGTTCAGTTCAAAAGTGTTCAGTTGTAGTGTTTATACAGCAGGCGTATACATAGAATATTAACATTTTAATTATATTAATTACACTATTCGGCAAAAAAAATTTTCGTCCTTCATTAGAAAAAAAAAAAAACAGAGTGTCTTTGGACACTTATTTCTAAATAACTCCGAAAATATTAAGCATATAAAAGCATATATGTTAGGGTGGCTTGAAGATATTTTTATTCCGCATCTTTTGATGTATCATTTATATAAATCGTTATGGTGAAATATACTCGTGTATGGTCCAAATATTAGACACGCCCATAACAAAAAATTAAGACGTGATAGAAAAAAAAACTGAAAGCAGATTCGTGTTTAGAACATCAAAATCCATGTAGTCCAACTATTCGTCTTTAAGGGAGAATTTTTTTTGCCGACCAGTGTTATTTATATTTTTGCTGAGGTCTATATAAACAATTATATTTAGGGGTATTCATTGAAATGGGAACAGCACCAGAAGTTTTATAATATGACCTAAATACTTTTAACAAAGTGCTGCAAGTACTATTAAATTTTCTGTATCTATACCTTGAGATAAATAGCAGTTTGAAGCCGTTTGCAGGCTAAGGGTTAATTTAGGTCTATGATTTTGTTTTCTTCCTTAAAGTAAAGGATAACTTAAGTTTCTATTATTAAACATTATGCTAATTGTATAAGCAATTACTTATATAAAAGTTTACTAACTATTAAAAAGTTTTTGCAACTTTTTGAAATGTTATTAAGTAATTAAATCTCTATTGCCCACTAGCAACAAAAATCATATAAAAACCTCTTGTTTTATAAGCTTAACTGAAAGTGTTTTCCTAAAATTTGTCCTTAAAGAGTGAATTTGCAAAAAAAAAAAAACAAAAAACAAAAAAAACATCAAACTGTGTAAAAATGTCTTTGAAATTCTTATCTTCTAATTATCCTTTACGTGACTACTATTTCTATGTGCCAAAATTTTGCCTACGTTTAATGGGTTTTTGGCCAGAAACTCCCAAAACTTATATTAACATATTGTGGGCTGCAAGTAATTTTCTTATACTCTTAATAGGAGTCTTAACGGAAATCCATGCTGGATTCTCGGCGCTCTCTTATAATTTGGAAAAAGGCTTGGATACTTTGTGCCCGGCTGGTACTTCAGCAGTGACTTTATTAAAAATTATGTTAATCTCTTACTATCGCCACGATTTACGATATGTTTTGAAGAAAATGCAAACGATGCTTTATGAAGAATCAGTAAATCATTGCATTTTGCAGAAGCATAATAGAATCATAAGAAAATATTCAGTTTTGGCGGCACGTTTTAATTTTGCACCATTTTTGACCGGTTTTATAACCTGCACATTTTATATGTTAAAGCCTTTAATAATGGCGTTGATATTATGGTTCAAGGGCAAGGAAATACAATGGTCAACACCGTTTAATATGACGTGGGTATTACAATTTTAAATCTATCTATGAAAGGAGTTTAATTTTTTTTCTTTTAATATTCTTTTCTTTAAAGCATGCCCTCTATTTTGTTACATGCACCTTTATTTCCCTTGGCCTATATTTTTACTGCCTATACGGGCTATTTAACCATTTTCATGTTTGCTGGCTGTGATGCTTTTTATTTTGAATTTTGCTCTCATATTGCAGCCTTGTTGCAAATGCTACAAAGCGACATTGAATCTTTGTTTGAAATCTTTGATGATAAGCTTGTTTTGTCGGAGAAGGAAAACCAATTTGTAGAAAATCGTTTGAAGATTATAATACGGCGTCACAATGAAATTATGGATTTAACAAATTTTTTTAGGAAACGTTATAGTGTCATAACATTAGCACATTTTGTATCGGCTGCTTTGGTTATAGGGGCGAGTATTTTTGATCTGATGACGGTAAGTTTTTAATTATATAAATTTCTAATTCGGGGTTCACAAACATCAATTTTTCTTGCTGCAATTCTGAGTTCGTAGGCGAGAGAGGACAAAGCTTAGTATTCCCTTCTCCTCTCTCTTCTACGAACTCAAGATTTTTGCAAAGCAATTGAAGTATGTGAATTTTTTTTTATTTACTAATTATACTTTTTACTCCTAGTACACTGGCTTTGGTAGACTTATATATGTGACCTATACTTTAGCTGCTTTATGTCAATTGATGGTTTATTGTTATGGTGGTAGTATGGTGGCTGAAAATGTATGTATTAATATTTTTTTATATGTTTTTGAAATTTCTAAAACTTATTTGTTCGATTACAGAGTGTCCATATATCTTCTGTTATTTTTGGCTGTAATTGGTTTATTTGTAATCCAAAAGTTCGACGCATGATACTTTTGATTATGATACGTTCACAAAGAACCTTAACTATGGCGGTGCCATTTTTTTCACCATCTTTGGTGACATTTGCTTCGGTAAGTGAGAATTTTAATAACTTAGAATTATTGCTTTATATACATTGTTATATTATCAAAAGAACTAAAGAAAAAGATAATTTTTGGAAAGTTTTATATTGTCAATGAAGGTTAAAATTGTAATGTAACTTTTTCTAGTTCATCAAGATCATATATATACATATCTTAACTCAGAGCCTTGAAGTGATTCAATCAACATTATTTAATCTACCCTCTGAATTTTGTTTTAACAAGATCTAGACTCTCCCAGTGATCGTCCGTGTTACGAGCATGAGATACATGTTTAGCCATGTTGACCGGTTTGCTGTTCTAACCTTCACATCGGTAATACGTAATAGGCAGAGTTTTGTAATTTTGAATGTAGTAGGTTGGCTTGCAATTTAGATGATTTGTCCGCCTGATGAAGGTCGCCCGATCTTATCCATCGGACCGTCATACCGAAGGAGCTTTTGGGGTTTTAAGCTCTTATATCTATCCAGTTTTACATTCCCTTAAAGGGTCAACTTCACTTGGTAGAACTCCAACGTTTGATACGCTGTTCGAGTATACACTTCCCTGTTTTGTAAAAATGTGTCCGCTCTATTTAGTATAATATAAATTTGCCAAAACTATGAATAAAAACTCTCCAAACATGGGTAAAACTAAAATTAGTATATTAAAATTTAATAAATTAGAAGAATAATTAAACTTTTCCATCATCTACCTTTTTTATCATTTTCATTTCAACATTTATCTTATATAGAGTGATCTATTTATTTTAAAATAGAATTAGATATTGGAATTTTTGTTACGACCTCAATGAACATTCTCCGACATTTACTTTTTAAAGGTAACTTCATTCAAATGTGATCTATTCGAAAGGTCCATTATAAAGATTCCGAGATCCAATTCTATATAAATGTTTGAAGGACTCCGCACGAAAAACTCCGTGCACACTTTATGACTTGTTACTTTTATTATATGTTAGAAAACGTTAGTACCGTTAACTTGTTTATATTTATTATTATACTCAGTAACTATGTGCTAAATTTTGCTGTAGTAGCATAATTATTATTTTTTAAATATTATTATCGAAACACATGTCGAACGATCACCGGAAGGAATCCTGATAATTGACCGTAGGATAGCAGACAAAATAATACGAATTTTAAAAGAAAATCTCTACATCTCTTGCTGGAATGTGATTCATTTGTTAAATTTCTCCGTAACTTTTATCAGAAAAGTTAAAAAAAAGTCGTCCTAAAAACTAAAAAAAAAAATTCGTAATAGGAATACTAGAAAAAATGTGAAAACAAAAGAGAGGACGAAAACCATTGAGATTATAATTTTTTTTACAAAATGCTGGTCATTAATTCCATATCACAGATGTTATAGGAAATATATCAGATAAATATCGTGTAAAAAAATCGAAATTGTCGAATAAACTTTTGGTCTTACAAAATATTTGTACATGTGGGTAAAACACAATTCATTCATAACAAATGATATTGTTGGAAAAGATTTCTTGCTATCATTGAAAAACACAACCAATTCTACTCTTTCTCGTGTGATCTCTCTTCTCATTATTACCACAAAAAAGTGATTTAGTGGTATTAAATAAATGGTGCTGCTGTGTACCAAAAGTGGCCAATCCACTAAACTGTCGAGAACTCTGTCCATTTTAAATGTATTGGGTCATAGTAGAAAAATATTATAAAAACACTTAAAACTGACTATAAAATAGAATATAGGTTAAAAATAATTAAACCCATTCCAACAAAAAAGTAACCCAAAATACAATAAAGCTCTTATGGAAGATATTCCAGAAAATATTAAAAATATTATTAAAAGCGAATAAAAAATAAAATTTTCCTTTCAATTTAAAACCAGAATATGTATAGGTGTCCTTAAAAAAATCAAAATTTTGTTTCATTTTTATCAGCTGAATTATTTTTTTTTTCGCAGTACTTAGAAAAGAAACGTTACATGGATCACTATATATTTGATTTAATACAAAAAAAAAAAAAGATTATATATATATATATATAGATAATAGCTCTTACTATTTCTTTTTTTCAGATTTTGCAGACATCTGGTTCGATTATTGCTCTAGCTACATCATTTCAGTAAAACTCTAAAACAAAGATAAATTGTTTATAAGTCACGGATTTTGTAATGCACCGTTTTTTCTAAACTAACAGCACAGAATTATTTAGAAAATATGTATTTATGACACACAAAATTGATTTTATTCAATGTCAATAAATCAATAACATTAAAAATTATGAAAACGTTCAATATACGAGTACATAAAAAATTCATAATTACTTTATGTGGCATTCGCCAGATTTGCCATTTTCCAGTCAGAATTCTTTAGAAAAACAACAATTTAAGAATAAATTTTGATTACGTCCTCTTTTGATTTAAGTGCATATATATAAAACATGGTTACAGCATTATCACTACAACAATATTATGTTCTCATTGCTAATTTTATTGAATTTTAATAGCTCTGTGTTCATTATAACAATGATTTTAATTCAATTTTGTCATTTAATGTTTACACTAAAAAATTTAATATGATTGTCTGCAAAAATTATTTGCTTTTAAATATTTTTACCAGAAACACAATTTTGTTAATATGAAACATATCATTACTTCTACAACCATTAAATATATGCAGCCTTTTTCGTTGTTCTTAAACTATATTCTGTTTTTAAACCATATTAATATTATTATTCCCATAACAATAAATTGTTACAAATAAATATAATACTTATCCTTTTTACAAACTTAGTGGAAAATTTTAAATCTTGTTTGCTTTTAAATATATACATTTTTTAAATATTTTTTTCTATGTTCAATGTAATTCTCATTTAGTTTATATATGAACAAATATAAATAGACAAGGTTTGTTTACACAATTTAAGAATCTTGCATAGGTAAGCCATAGGTAATAATATATAAATATTATTATTGTATTTATATAAATATATATTGTATATATATATATATATATATATATATATATATATATATATATATATATATATATATGTATATGTATGTATATATATATATAATTTTTATTAATATATGATAAGATGGAACCATAATATGAAAATGTGGTATAATTGTATAATATGATTGTTCAATTATAATGGGTGATTCAAGTAGAGATACTTTTTTCAATAGACAGATCACGTGTGAGTCGTGTCATTCTGTCATGTTATTTTTGTTTGGTATTGTGTGGCATTTCGTAATGGAAAGACTTACGCCTGAACAACGTTTACAAATCGTTCAACTTTATTACGAAAATTCACGTTCTGTGAGGAATGTGTTTCGTGCACTTCGCTCAAATTATGGTCAACATAATCGGCTTCTATTCGCAACACCATAACCCATTTTGAGACACAGCATTCATTATTGTATAATATTCGACCGAATAGACCACGTCCAGCACGCTGTGAAGAAAATATAGCGGCCGTAGCTGAGAGTGTACACGAAGACCGTGGAGAGTCGATTCGGCGCCGTTCGCAGCAACTCGGACTGACGCCGCTCGACCTTCCCAAGCGACATAGCTTCGCTCTATGGGCTCTTGAAAAAAAAAAGATTATTGAAGTAAAAATTATTTAACGCTTAAATGAAAAACTATTAGAGCAAAAGTTTTAAAATTGTATGGGAATAATTTTTTTTATCAAGAATATAACTCTAGCGGAAGTGTTACCTCCCATACAATATAAATTTATTTATCACATATCTAAGAAACTATTACAGTGAAAGTCTAGAGATGTTGTGGAAATAATTTTCTTGTCAAGTTCCACAATTGATCGAAATTTTGTAATTTCCTGATGCAATGCATTAGCTTTGAATATTTTTAAGTGCAAAAAGAAAATATTTTTTAGCAACTGCTAATAAAAATCAGATAATTTTTAGCACGAATAGTGGATAATTTAAAATTTAGCCAGAAAAAAAATTAATTTTAAAAGCATATTTTCCGATTTCAAGAGCATTTTTTATGAGTAAAAAACACTTTTTAAAGGGCATATTTTTGATTGCCCTGGTGAACACAGATTTTCGTCTATTTTGCTGCTCTGCTCTGGTTTAGCTTTTTTCAAGTTCAACTATTTTTCATTTTTTTTTTTTGCTGACCATTTCAATTTTTTGACTATAGTAAAAGCTATAAACCTCACAATATAAATATTTTTTTCGTACTCGTTATATTCTGCTTTTACTTTACTATTTGTGCACCATAGATATGTTTGCATTTTGCTTTTGTCGAAGTTAATTTAAAAATTATTTGGTAAATAAGAATTTGTTTCTAAAAAATATCATTTAAAGTCTATAACAGTCGTATGCAAAAAAAAAAAAAAAAAAAAAAACAACACAACTTTACAAACCATTGTTAAGCAAAATTACTTAAAGTTATATGTAAGAACGATTGTTAGCTTAAAGATAACAAATGTATTTTAAATATTTTAAAGTAGAAATGAACTTACATTAAATCTACTTTAAGCGACATTATAAATTGTTTCCATTTTTTGAATAATTGCTTGAACCCTCCTATTCCAGTCTTCTATATATTTATTCTTCTTTAGATTGTCATGTTTAATCATTGCAGATGAAATTTTTTTATCCTAGATAAATATTTACAAGAAAAACTAAAAAAGTATACATAAATGTACATAAAAAATAACAAAAATATAACAAATGTTTTAGTGATGTAAATTCAATCAAAACAAATAAAATAAACTCGTTATTCGAATATTTATGTTATTTATTATAGAAAATTAACAGTGTTTATTATGTTAAGTTTCTTGTAAATATTTCTCTTATTTTTGTTTTTTTACTAAGTAAAGAGTTGCTCAGATCGGCGCAAAATTACGAAATTTCATGCCGAAATTACGAATGAAGTCTAGAGAGTGTTCATACTGGCTAGATGACATTTGATGTAATTTCGTGAACAGCTGATACTTATTGTTTATATTTTAAATTGTTATAGGGGTAAATAAGGTATTTTGAAATGGAAACAAATAAGAAACAATTACTTACTAAATTGGAAATTATTAATTTGAAACAATTAAAGACGTAAAATGGATAGGTTTCATTTTGCAAAATCACTTTAATAATTAATTTTAAGATTTGCGTTTAAATTTAAGATCAGCTGTGAATTGTTTTTTTTTTCATCTCACGGTTGAAACATGCAGTACATAGTTGAAAAAAAGTATTTTTTCCAAAAATGTACAGAGTTACACGGAAATGGGCATCGTAATTTCAATGTAATTTCGCCGAAATTACACAAAATTATGTAATTTCGCAAGTGTAAAAATGTATGGGAAATTACTTAATTTCAACTTGATTTCGGCCGAAATCAGGAAAGTACGTAATTTCGCGTCGGTCTGATTGCCCTATAATAATAATAATATTAGAAACAATATTTTAAAAGGTTTAACTTTATGATTAAACAATAAAAAACTTTTTTATAAATTTGAATAACCGAATGAATTAATATTCGGTAGTGTACAGCTTTAACTATAAAGAGAGAAATAAAGTACAAGTGTTGCCGTTTTCAAAATTCAAAAATTTTGTATGTTAAAGCTGTGTTTTTGCATACGTTTTCTTAACAAAGATTTGTTAGTCTTAAAGTGTTAGGTAATTAATATGTTCTTGAAAGCAAAATTAAGAATTTTTTGCATGCGGCTGTAAATCTTTTACAAATAGACCATATGATTGAAGTTTGAGATATAACTGCTATGGTGAAATAATAATATGTGATAATACATTCCTTTTGTGTTGTGTTTTTTTTTCCTTTATTTAAAATCCAGAAAGAGAATATTTGTAAAAAAACCGTTATTTAAAATTTTGGCGAAAGGTACAAATTTACATAAAATTAATTTTTTATTTATTTACTATTATTATTTTTCTTTTTCTTGGAGAGTGTGGTTCGCATTTTTTTCCTTTTTTAATTTGTATGCCCTACATGATGTACATCATGAGCTAAAATTTTTTTAAAATTAATTTTTATTCTCGTGAAATTAAGATTTTAGTAAAATTACCTATGGTTTTTGTTTAATGCTATTTTATTAAAGTTTGAATATTTCGAAAAATTTTCAGCATATATATATATATATATAACTATAAATTCGTGTAAATTGGGACTAAATTTTAAGGTCTCTCTTTTTTATAACCGCGAGTTTAAAAGAAATTTATTATAATTTTCATAAATTCAGCAATATTTAAGTATATGCGAGGTCGGATCAATATTTCTGTGACTTTTCGAACACTCTCGTAGTTATATGAAATTCTCATCAAGTACCACCTGTTAATAGACTACATTCAAATTTTGAGCAAGTGTTGTCATTTACTATGCGTTTAACGGCTGTTCAAAACATAGAACCTGGAAAAAAGTGAATTTCGAGTGCTCATTAAACATTATTTTTGCGAAAAAGCCGTCAATCAAACCAAGGAAAAGTTCGATAAATACTATGGGGACTCACAACTACAAATGACGCTGAATATTCTGGACGGCCAATTGAGGTCAATACACCCGAAAATGTCGAAAAAGTCCACGATATGGTGTTGGCCGACCGAAGGGTCAAAGTGCGTAAGATTGATGATGCCATATTCATTTCATATGTCAGTGCATGAGGTTGATGATGCCATAGGCATTTCATATGTCAGTGTGGTTTCGATTTTAAATGATCAGCTGGGTTTAAGAAAGTTGTCTGCAAGATGGGTGCCGCGTTTGCTCTCCATTGACCATAAACGTAAACGTGTAACAAGTTCAAATGATTAGTTGGAGTTGTTTAACCGCAATCCGAATGAGTTTTTGCGGCGTTTTGTAACTGAGGATGAAACATGGATCCATTACTGTACTCTGGAGACTAAGCAGCAGTCTAAACAATAGGTTTCTCCGGGTGAACCTGCTCCGAAGAAGGCCAAGGTAAGTTTGTCGACCAATAAGGTGATGGCAACAGTTTTTTGGTATGCACGCGGGATAATCCACATCGATTACTTTCAAAAGGGAAAAAACAATAAACGGCGAATATTCCTAATTCCAAACCTAAAGAAATGGCTCGGTGGAAAGAGATTCAGCTCCAACGATGATCAATAATTGATCAAACAAATGCCTATTTTAAGGACCTCGAAAAATCCTATTTTTTTTGGAAGGGATACAAAAACTGGAGAAACGTTGGACTAAGTGTATTGAGTTAAAAGGAGATATAAGGAGAAATAAATTTTTGTTTTGCAAAAAAACTCATTCAAAAAGTCATGGACTTATTGATCCTTCCTCGTATAATAAATATTTTCATATAATTTATTTGCAAAAATTACTGATTTAACTTTTTGGGATTTAAAGGTATTCAATTAACCCTTTTGCTGTTGAAAGGTTAATTAACTGAAATGTTTAATAATATCAGAATAGAACTTTTTAATGGTTCTATAAAACTCAATATTCGTTTAAAAATGTCCGAGATATACATAATTACATGTTGAAATAAAGGAAATATGGCAAATAAGTTAATAAAATCTTAATCGAATGAAAGGAGATGTAACAATTATTTTAAAGGATATTAGTATTAGCATGTCTCTATTACATTCTGAAGTTAATTTGCTAATATTATTGAAACAAATCCGTATTTATAAATGAGTTTTAAAAAGGATCCAATTCGTTGTATGAACAAACAAATCTTTATTTCTAGAGGGATATATTTACATTTTTTTTTCGTGCGGCACTTTAAAATAATATTTAATTTTTTTGATTCATTAAAAAACTACTAAGAAAGCTGTCGTCAGTCAAATTTAGAAGAAATTTAGAAAACTTGTTTTAAACAAGTTGTTTGATTAAATATTACCATGATACTTATATTTATTCACATTAAGGGAGACTTATATGGGGGCTATAGTCAGTAATAGACCAATCCTAATAAAATTTTGCATTGAGTTTTCTGCTGTCATATAACTTAATTGTGTCAATTATTATCTTGATACAAACATTTATATGGGATTTATGCACTTTAAAATGGTTTTCGGAAGAGGGACCTATTTTAATTATCTACCGATCATGAAATTTCGCACATAGATTTATACTTACATATTATATAATATATATATATATATATATATATATATATATATATATATATATATATATTTGCAAAATTTCATGAAAAAATTGCTATATGTAAAGCATTTGTTATTGTTAAACCCCTATTTCGGGAGGACATTTGTATGGGAGCTAGGTGAAATAATGGAGCGATCATAATCAATTTCAATTTCCTTGTACCAAATAATTATTCTTACCAAATTTCATCAAGATATCTTTAAAATTGCACCTAGTACTTTGTTCATTAGGTTTACTTGAACAGACAGTCAACCAGCCGATCAGGTGGGGTCCGAAAATTTTTACCCCAACCACTTATGGTGGTGTAGAGTATAAAAATAAATAAATAAATAAATAAATAAACAAATAAACATATAAATAAATAAATAAATAAATAATAAAGTGGAACTAAGTCTTTTGGGAGTTTTAATTAATTAACTAATGAATGTTTATTTACTTTGTTTGAAATTGTAATAGAAAGTGAAGCACCTTGTTAAATGATTTAATAATTATTTACAGGACACCCTGTGAACAGGTAGTTAGTGTAGACATCAACCACAGAATAAATAACAAAATTAAGCGTTAATATTATGAAAATCTTTGAAACTTTTCTATGCTACTATAACCGTGGTATACTCAAAGATTATTGCCTAGCCAAAAAGCAAATAATCGAAAGAATAGCGATTAAGGTTATAGGTTTCTTAATTTAATTTATTTATTTTTAATTATTTAATTAAAATAATATTTGGAAACTAAATATTAAAAAATAAAAATTAATAATTTTTAAGCAATCGTTAATTGTTTTAAACTTTTAATATCGACCTAAACTTTATACAATTTTTGTAATCTTATGGCAATGTCAAACATTTAAATAAAATGTAATATTTTTCAGCAAATTCCGAAGTTATGAACTAACGTTTTTAATTACAACTTAATTCTGAACTTAAATATAAACAAAGATTTTAATTAATTTTTAACTAAATTCTAAATTTAAAATTTTAAACTATTTTGAATTTTATTGTTTGACATATATAAACACAAATATGTAAAACAATAAGTATTTCACAAAAAAAAAAAAAAAAAAAAAAAAAAAAAAAAATCGCTTTTTCAAATCTTAAAAAGAATCAAAAATTTTATTTACACTTAACATGTTGATTAGTATTACAGGCAATTTTTATACCCTACACCATCATAGGTGGTTGTGGTATTATATGTTTGTGTTGATGTTTATAACGCACAGAAAAAAATCTTCGGACCCATGCATCTTAAAGTATACCGTTCGGTTCAGAATCACTTTCTGAATCGATTTAACGATGTCCGTTCATCTGGTCGACTGACTGTCTTTCCATGTAAACCTTGGACAAAGTACAGGTCGCAATTTTAAAGATTTTGGAATAATGACAAAGTTTATTAAAATTAGTTATTATTGGTCAATTATTTCATCTAGCCCCCATACAAATAACCTTCCGGAATAGGGGTTTGACGATAATAAGTGTCTTAAAAAGAGCAATATTTTAATTAAATTCGGTGCAAGGAAGTTTTGTTAAAGTATCAACCTTTATGCCAAATTTCATGAAGATCGGTCAATAATTTACCATAGCTCCCATATAAACCCCTCGTCCAAAAATCACTTTAACTTGCATAATTCACATACAAATGTTAGTATCAAGTTAATATCCGATATAAATAAGTTTTATATAAGTAGAAATCATAGTGACAAATTTTATGAGCATCACTGCATAATTTACCATAGCTCCCATATAAGCAAAATTTCGGGAATAACCCTAAAGTGCATAAATTCATATAAATGTTACTATTAACATAATGTTCTGTATTCGTGTATTTTATTTTACACTTAGTAAAAGTATCGGTCCACAATTGTCCACATGTCTAATATATGACCTCTTCACGAATTTTGATGCACATAGACAATGGTATCATATGGCAGGGCTTGACCAACTATATCTTTTTAATTTTATATATTTATATAAATATACAAATATGTAGCTTTTTCTCCCTTTCAAGTGCTAATTTATTCGCCTACCCTAGTGCATTGCATTTAGTATAAAATTGATATTTTTTTAGTGTAACGTTTGTGTCGCCGAAGTTAAGCTTTTTTTCTTTTACTTTTATCTGTGACTAATTTAATAAATTTTTATTTCAAATATAAAATTATCCAAAATCATTCCATTTTAGGTATTCCATTACAATTATAATTTATTAACTTTTGTATTTGGATTAATAATTTACTTGTACCAAAAGTATGGTATATAATAAAGTTTGTGACATCAGCGTAAAAAAGGATTCCAAATTAATATTGAACATATCATATATAGAAATTTTCATTGGCAATAAAAAAATAACTTAAAGTCATTTTTCATTCTAAAAAAAAAGAAATCAAATAAGTCTTAAAAATTAAAAAAAGAAAAAAATCATTTAGGACCTTTTATTCATTATTAAACTTGAAATGTATATAAATTTGAACTATGAACACGTCTTTTAATATTGCAATAAAATAACAAACATCTTGATTATATGGTTTTACACTAAAAATTTTCAAAATATTCCGAGAAAAAATATTGTTGTAGCGACCATAATCTAAGAGCAACATATTATGATTGAAACATATGATCACAGACAAAAATAGAAATGATTATAAGTAACAATTATTATGATTCTACTTTGTCTTATTGTATCCGATTTTATGGTTTGTTTTTTCATGTTATGATTATAGTTTTATATATAATTGAACAATCTATTAGATTATTATACCACATTGTCATATTATGATTCCATTTTATCATATCATCATGTCATATATTAATAAAAATTATTGCTATTTTTGAATATATATATATATATATATATATATATATATATATATATATATAGTTATATGAAATGCAACACTATTCCCATCACCTGTTAATAGACTACTGTCAAATTTTGAGCAAGTGACGTTATGTATTTTGCGTTTAACAGCTGTTTAAAACATACAACCTCGTGTATTTTTCTAAAAATGGAAAAAAGTGAATTTCGACTGCTCATTAAACATTATTTTTTGCGAAAAAAGACCGTCAATCAAACCAAGGAAAAGCTCGATAAATACTATGGGGACTCTACACCATCGATTTCAATGGTAAAAAAGTGGTTTGCTGACTTTCGTTGTGGTTTGTTTGGAGTTGTTTAACCGCAATCCGAATGAGTTTTTGTGGCGTTTTGTAACTGTGGATGAAACATGGATCCATTACTGTACTCCGGAAACCAAGCAGCAGTCTAAACAATTGGTTTTTCCGGGTGAACCTGCTCCGAAGAAGGCCAAGGTAAGTTTTTCGGCCAATAAGGTGATGGGAACAGTTTTTTGGGATACACGCGGGATAATCCACATCGATTACCTTCAAAAGGGAAAAATAATGAACGGCGAATATTATGCCAACTTATTAAACCGATTTAATGAGGATTTAAAAGGATGTAAATATGGCCAAGAAAAAAGTTCTTTTTCATCAAGATAATACACGGGTGCACACGCGTGCAGCCTCAATGGCAAAACTCTATGAATTGGGCTACGAATTGGTACCTCATCCACCATATTCTCCGAATTTAGCCCCTATTTCCAAACCTAAAGAAGTGGCTCGGTGGGAAGAGATTAAGCTCCAACGATGAAATTATTGACCAAACAAATCCCTATTTAAGGACTTCGAAAATTTAATATATTTTGTTTACAATTATAGTAGAAACGCGTTTTTTAACGAATTCAACAGGTAGTTTGATTTTTGTCTCAGCGTGCCCTAACAACCGCCTTTCAAAAAAAATCTAATTACCCTGGTGGTCGTGCTAAATATTTTTTTATTACGTCCTGTTATTTTTATGGGCTTGACTAATATAAACCCCTTATCGCACTAGTATATCTCGAGAAACATTTGTCCAATGTAGATAAATAAAATTCCAATAAATGTCGACTAAAATTACTTTCAATTCGGTTATTCGTAAATTAGTGGCGCATAGTGCACTATGGGAAATGCTACAATAATAGCTAATCAAAAATAACTTTATGCTTTATATGGGAGGGATATATTCCATTCCAAATGAAAGTACCAAATCTGTATACAACATTTTAGCAGAACAATTAAGCCTACATATGTCCTTTTCATGAGTCATTTTGGTCCAGTTTTTAATATAATATGGGTTTTTAAATCAACATATATAGTGGTTCCATTTTTCTTGAACAAGTTTTTCTACTCGAAAAAAGACAACCACAAAAATTTAACGTAGTGGCCTGGAATTAGAATATCCTTTATGACAAATGGAAGTAATAAGATGGTATATTCAAAGCCCAAAGTGATTGGTGCTGGTTGGTAGAACTTTTATCAAATTGCTAATTGAAAGACACATTTTTCTTATAATAAAATTACAAAAAAAGAATAAAAAAGATAACGCATAAATTAAATTTTAAGCTATGTTTTGTGTTTTTGATGGGTTACTTGAGTCTACCTTTTCTAAAGACTGATATATGCGATTATAAATCACCCTTTATGGTGTTTCAAATGTTACTGAACATTTATGATAAGAAAAATGCATCTTTCAATTACCATTATTATAAAAGTTTGGCCAACCAGCCCCAAATGGTTTTGGGGTTTATATATACTCTCATAGTACTTTCATTTGGCGCGGGAAATTTTCCGCCCCCGGATCAATATATAAAGAAAGAAAGATACGTATTTATATCAAGAAAATAGTTTAAAATAACATGACAAACATACATTTGACAGAGCTTCGCAAGAATTAAATAAATTGTAGCTTAATTCCCTTAAATATTAATTCTAAAAACACAATTCTATAGTTTCATTCAAAGGCTTTTGTTTGAGTAAAATTAATTCTTTATTGAATTAATTCATAAAAAATTCATTAAATTTTTGTAAATTCAAATCGTCTACAAATTTAATGAAAATATTTTTTTTCATTTAATTTTTAATATTTTGTTTTTTAATCTTTTACAAAATGAATTAAAAAAATATTTTCTAAAGCTAATTTGTAATAGATTTGAATGAAGAAAATTTGAATGATTCAATATATTTTTTAAGCTTGACTTGTATAATTGATTGTGAATTCTTTAAGGAATTAATTCTTTATTGAATTAATTTAATTCATACGAAGTAACAAGACAATAATGACTAGGATAATAAATTTAATTCGATTTGAAAAGTGAATTAGAGAATTAAGTCTTTCGAACCATTGATAGTTGACTCACTATTATAACCGAAACAGCTCATTCATCATGATTATCCAACTAATTTCTAAAGTATTTTATTTTTTAAATTAAAATGGATTTATTTCAAAAAATTTATTTATATTAAAATTTGTATCCTTTATAATAATATCTCAGAATCAAATTAATCTATTACTATAAAAATTTGTATGGAGCTGGAGGAGATAATACTAAATAATACACCATTTGCCTGTACACCTGTAGAAAGATGTTTAGTGAGAAATGGGGTTTGAGTCCAAAATTGACAAAATGTCTATACACTGCGATAGTACGGCCCATTCTTGTATATGAATCTCTTGTTTGGTGGACCGTTACTAGTAGGAGATACGTGGTGGATCAACTTTACAGGATACAAAGATCCGCTTCCATTGGCATCGCAGGTGCATTACGTACTAGTCTATCAGAAGCTCTGACCTACACATTATTGAATCATCAGTCAATAGTGCGATAATATTATCTGCAACGGAAGGCTGGAGATCAAGAACATATGGGCACGCGAGGATATTAAGTTTAACACCTCTGCAATTCAATCAATCTACCAACTATATGATTCCCCGGATGGACTTCAGAAATACTATTAAAGTCCTATTCACCACCAGGAGTGAATGGAGAAAGGGAAATATTCTTGAACAATATGTAACTAAGACATACACTGACGGCTTAAACATGAATTGCGATGTCGGCTCTGGTGTCTTCTCTAACGAACTTGGAATTAGACACTCATATAGACTCCCTGATAAGGCAAACGTATTCCAAGCGGAAATACTAGCGGGCAGGGAAGCGTGTAAACTAATTCACGATAGAAATATTCAAAGGAATATTAGTTTATTTCTACACAGCCAAGCGGCAATTCTATCGCTCAAATCAACCAAAACTACCACTAATCTAGTCAGACAGTGTAAAGAGGAACTGCTAGGACTAAGTCGACTATATGACATTACTATAGTCTTGGTTCCTGCGCATAGAGATTACTATGGTAATGCACAGGTAGACGAATTAGCCCGGGCTGGCTCTGCTATAAATGCCTCCTTATCGGTTTCTGTCGCAATCCCGTTAGCAGAATCCAAAAACACTATCTAGAGAAGGCAAAAATAGATGGCGAAATCTGGACAAATGTAGAGTCGCGAAGGAAACGTGGCCGACCTACAACGAAAAGCGCTCAATGCAATTCATTGGCTACAAACGCAAAGACATCTTGAGCATTGTTTACAGGTCACTGGACGATCGGAAAACATGCAAGCAGACTTGGTCTCCCTTACAATGAATACTGTCGCAGTTGTGGCAATCGCGAGAAGGAGGAGACAGCATATCATTTTCTATGTGAATGCCCAGCCTTGAACGCAATCAGACATAAATTTATGGGAAGGCACCAATTAGACAACCTCTGTGAGATATCTGACACTAGACTCAGTGACATTATTAATGCTACAGACTGGATCTAATTAATTTATGTTCTCATTTTTCTTCCCTACACTTCTATCTCATTACAGACTCAATCCAACTCATTCACCTGGCGAGTAGTGTGGTCCTATAAAAACGGAATCTAACAAGTCTAAATGATTGCCCGTAAGTTTACGGGCTACCACGTTAACCAACCAACCAACCAACACCATTTACCGCTGATAATTATTAAATTATATGGTGGCCATATTATGTCCGTCCGGCTGTTTTTCTGGAAAATTAACCTTTAATGCCAAAAATGTTTTCTATTATCGTGGTTTAAATCAATTAAGGTATTTACATTAATTTTTTAAGCCAAGTGGTGATTTGTGACCAAAAAATCATACAAGTCTCAAAAAACTGTCAAGAATTTCCAAAAATGGGACTTTTGTTTTTTTTGCTATATCTTGCTAAGCGATATCGGAGAGCAAAATTTCTATTACTATAAAAATAAAAACATATTAAAATATATATATTAAATATAATATAATATTAAATATATTTTTTTTATTCCAGCTTTGTGATTTGAGAAATTAAGGCGAAAATTTGAGATTTATGGAAGAAATAAGTCTAGTTCGAGAGGCCTCGGTCAAGACAGGAATCAATTTTTAAAAATATTTTTTTCACACTATTTTGTGTTGTTATATTAAAAAAAAAAATAATAATAATAAATAAATAATAATAATAATAATAAATACACATGTTGCTTAAGAAAATTTTTATACAACTGAAAAATACTACTTTTTGGCAAAAAACGGGTAGAAATTGAAATTTTTCAAATTAAAATTCTAATGCATATTACGTTTGATTCTTTAAAGATTTCTTTTCAAAATTATCTTGCACGATTTTGCAATATACTGTTAATAAAATCAGAAATATTAAAAAAAAAAAATCGGATGAAATTTGAACGCGCTATAGCTAAAAAACTTCGCCAAAGTACGTCCAAAAGTAAAAATTTTAATCTTTGAAAACCAATATCCCGTAAAGTAAAGAGATAGCCTATATATACGATATTTTTATAAATCTCCAACTGCAAAATTTACTCATATAAAAATGTTTTTAAACGGTTGAAATATAACGAATCATGATCGTTTTTAATATTTTAAATACACGATGTGTCCAGATTTGAGACCCGCCCCTGTTATGTCTACATGATTTAAAGTCAAAACTTTAACTAGCTTACACCTCTAGTATTACCATGTGAAATTTTATTGAAATAGGACCAGCCGTTCGGAAACTGCACATTTATTTCCATTTAATTTTTTGAATCGGACACTGTCTAACGGTTTAAAAGTTACAGAATTATTTCAAAAAAAAAAAAAAAAAATAAATAAAATAATAATAATTTTGGAACCACTGCGTGGTGGACATACAGTTCTGGAGTTATGATGAAATATTCTTGTTTAACAGCCTTATAAGAGAAAAATGTTAAACATATCCTTAAAAAATCTGTTCCTGATAGAAAAAAAAAACAGAAAGCAGATTATTATTTAGCAAATTTATCAAATTTTTTGTAGTCAACCTATTTTTTTAAAGGAGGAAAAAAATTTCTTTTTCCGGCCATTGTTATTAATGTTATAATTTCTTTTTATTAAAAAGTACAAAACAATTAATACTGTAATATAAACATTGTATTCATGACTTGAACTTAAATGCATACAACTTGATATAATGTCCTTTTTGGCAAACGAAATACATTAAAGTTACAACTCGATTGGAAACTAAACAGAAATATACATTCATATAGGTAAGCATTTTTCAACTAATTGATTATGAGTTAACCCGATAAATATCTATCTTATTAGTAATTTCAAATTAAGTACTTTCTTTAGTCGACATTTAGTGTTCAAAATGAACGGTTGGCAATATTCAATACTCTTTATAATTATTTACTATCCCATATCCGTGGGCTATACAACACTTAATATTGATTTTAAACAAAGACGTTTGAAAATTTCCAAACTATGGCAAATATATGCCAACATTGACAACTTCATGCTCTTGGTCGCTATACCCATTGCAATAATTGTAAATTTTCATCATGTTAGATTTGAGGATAGAAATCAGGTTTTAGCAATTGCCAATACACTTATCATAATATCACGTTTATTTTTAATATTAGAAGTGGTAATAAAAAGAAAAAAACGTGATAATGCCTTAGAAAAATGTCTCTTGCGAATGCTAATGATACAAACTTCATATTTTGATAGATTCCACAATATACCTAGTGATACAAGGTTAAGAAAATGGATTTATGTAAATGCTCTCCTAATGATTGTACAAGTTACCAATGTGTTTGTAAAGGCCTTGGTAGACTTGATAATTCTAGGCTGGTGGAACTATATGGATATGTATTTGGTTTGCGTGGTATTGGTGATGCAACATTCCACTATGGTACAACATGCCTCGTTATTATGTTTTATTTACGAATGTCTCTCTAAATTAAACTATCAATTGACGGAGAATATAAATGATCCAAAATTAGCTATAATATACTATCATCTAACTAATTTAATACAAGAATTGAATGCTATCTACAGTCCTCTCAACTTATGGATACAATTATGTGCAATTATTACTAATTCCATGATGGGTTATTTTTATATTTTGATCGTAATGTATCCTTACATGGTTACTGAATCATATACCTATCTAATGGGTGATTATTCTTATATTTTGCTGTGTTTTCATATGGATTTTTATTTTATGATATGTAATCAGGTGGTAACGGCTTTTCGCACAACCAATATCATTTTAAAGGATTATCTTTATGATAACAATAACGAAAAAGAGGTTAGTTAATAAGTTAAATTTTTTATTTACTTTCTACAACATATAATAAAAAATTAAATATTTTTTTTCTATTTTTAGATTGAATTGATTTCTTTTAATTGTTTGCTGCATAAAAGTTCTATCAATATTTACCGCATGTTTAATATTGATTTAACAACTTTATTTACCACAGCAGCTCAAACTTTTTTAAATGTAATTATTTTAATACAATCTGATATGCAGACAAAAAGAAAATAAAATCTGAATTTATTCTTTACTAGTTTATCATTTAGAGTTTCACTAAAAATAAAACATTTTTCCTTTTTTTCAGCGTAAAATTTTGCATTGAAAACTTTGTTTTTGCAAAATTTTATTAAAATAAATAAAAGTTCCTACTGCTTTAAAGTTAATTAGTGAAGAGACATTTCATTCCACATTAGAGCAAAAAAAAAAAAGTGTTTTGCGGCATTAACTAAACCGTAAGCTTTTATAGCGAGGGAAAGATATCAACATCTTAAAAATACTAAAAAGGTTATTGTCACATTTGGAAAACATAAATACTCGTAATAAGTAAAAATATATTAAGATTCATCTTTAATTATAATGAACATCATTTTAAGTTACGCAATTTTATGACTTTTTTGATAATGTTTATAATGCACTAGAAGAATATTATTTAGCCATCTTTTGGTGTTTAATTCGGCACTAAATAATTTGCTAAATCGATACACAGATGTCCGTCTGTCCATCCATCCGTTCAACTGTTGTAAATATATAAACATTCTGATCAAACTATATGTTACAATTTGCAAGATTCTTAATGAAATTTGACACATATAACTTTCTTTCCAAGGAGGACTCAAGAGATTTTGGTTAAAATTGTTATATTGTTTTCCTGCAATACGGTTTTTACACAATTTCTATTTAAGTGAAAATTATGATACCTAATTTTATGAATATCGGCCCAAAATTAGCTTCCTCATAAGGAAAATCATACGTGAATAAATTTTATATGGATGCTAGTATCGAATTCAAATTTGGCATTAAATTATAATAGCTCGTTACACTGTTGTTTTGTTATTGTTTTTAACATAATTAAGTAGTCTAAAATTAACTTTAGAAATAATTTTGTACAGAAATATGTAGGTATGCAAATTTCGTTAAAAATTATATTATTTTGTGAAGCTAAGTTAGAAAATTGAAAATATTATTCAACAGAATAGACCAGGGCAGAACACTTTTATTATATTTTTAGTCTTTGGAATACTGGCTTTCTACAACTTATACACTTCCAAACTTAAAATGAACATAATTTTTATACCCTACACCACCATAGGTGGTTGGGGCATTATGCGTTTGTGCTGAAGGTACACCTATCGACCCACCCTAAGGTATACCATTCGGCTCAGATAGGTATACCCTAAGGTATACCTATCAACTCAGAATCACTTTTTGAGTTGATCTAACGATGTCCGTCCGTCCGTCTGGCTAGTTGTCCATGTAAACCTTGTGCACAAAATACAAGTCGCAATTTTGAAAATCATTCAATGAAATTTGGCACGTAAAACTTCCATGACACAAGGACGAAGGTTATGTTCGATCCATTATTTCACCTAGCCCATATAGTCCATAGTTTCCTAAGAATTGTATCTCTTGTAATATCTTTATAATTCACGAAATATTTAGAACGTAAAGCAAATCTTTCCTTTAACCATTTTTCCAATTCTTTATCTCTCCCTCTAAACGTATTATAATCTCCACTAGTCCAAACACAATTCGTGTAAACATAAAAAATTAATATGAAAAAGGAGTTATAAATGTAAATTCTTCTATATTATTGTGACAAAACACATAATATGTTGTTTTTAAAATAAAATAAACATTAAGTATATTTATTAGAGCTACATAAACTTTCAGAAGTTCATAGATTTTTATGCGAAGTTGATTAGAATCAATTACAATTGTTGTAAAAACTAAAAATATGCAAAATTATATATTTGAACATTAAGAAACGCACTAATGTTTAAACGAGTCAATGACAAAATTATAGTATTTGATAAATATCTTTTAGTATTAATAAACATTTCATAAATTTTTTACATAAACATGTATAATGGCAATTTAAATTAAATAATTATTTAATAAATTTAACGCATTTAGCTCCACAGTCACGCGAAATAAAATTTGGTTTTATTAAAATTTCTTTACAATTTAATTTAACGTCAAATGTAGCATTTTAAAATTTTATCACTTAGTCTACTATCCTGGTTTGTATAGGGAGAAAACAAAAATTTTCGAACACATGTTGAATCTTACCATCTTCGATTTCGATAAAATTTGGTACACACATTGCAACAATAAAAAATTTGAAGTTCTTCAAAATTTTCAAATTCGTTATAGTTGAGTTTTTATCGTGGTTCAAAGTTCATATTTTACTTTGGACCTACTTGTCAGATTTAAATTGATGCCTAATAAATCTAGTTTTCAATTATTTTTTTTTTAACATCTCCATTTGTGAAAAAAAATATTCGCCTTTGTATCCAAGATATTTAAAAAAGCAAGTAATATATTTTTATAAATTTTCTCTAAAATGATAATAATATAAAAAATATTAATAATATAAAAAATTTAAAGTGGAACTATGAGGGGATGCTGAGAAAATTAACATGGTATGACTAATATGGCCTTCAAGTTATCTTAACATTATTTTTTTATCCGCCCAATATTTTCGGAATGATTCGGAAATTAGTGACAAAGAAATGAATTTTCAAGCAAAAGTTGAAAAATATTGCTGCTTAAATTTTTTACCGTTTTCATTTTTTAAAGAAATTTTAATTTAGTATGAAAAACTTTGCTTACCTAGTAAGTTAGCAGGTAATATTGAGTTAACCAAAAATTCATTAGTTATTAATCAATTACCAAAAAGGTGACTTCTAATTAGTTATTTTCGGGTGCTTAGAATTTAGTTGGCTTAAACTAATAATACATATATATTAGTAGTTACTGAAGTCATTACCAGAAAGTATTTACTTGACTTTACAAAATAATGACATTTGTAATGGTCACTGTTCATTATATAGCGTGTGTAATAAGTAATACCCATTACTCAAATGCTAGATAATTAGGGAATAACTCCGAAACAATAGATTAATTTAGATATGAAGCTCGCTTATCAAAACAAAACCTAAGTCTAAGAATATGTTAGTAAAAAATTACATTGCAAAAAAAAAAAAAAAAAATAATTCTAGCACATGTGGTTTTTTTGAATAATGTTTTTCAATTGTTTTTTTGGAGCTTCATATCTATGTTAATCTATGTCCGAAACTATTGAGCAAAAAATATTATTTGTCAATAGAGTTTTCATCAAAAAAGTGCCATTAAAAAAACAAATAAAAAAACCCTTTTTCTAGTAAGAAATAAAATTTTTTTATGATTGACTACATATACTTTAAGAAAAACTACTTTTGTTTTAAGAAAACGCATTTGCAAACAAGTACACTCAAGTAACATTATTAAAAAAGTAAATATATATTAATTTTTGTAATAAATAATAATTTTCAAAACAATAATATGAAAAAATAAAAAATAAAAATAATAAAAAATAAATTTTTATATAAAATGTTGCAAGCGATAAAATATTTTTCAATTCTGCCCCTCTCCAAATAATGTTCCCATATTGAAACAAACCACAGCCAGCGTTACTGTTGAGAGTTTTTAAAAAGTGTCAAAAAAAGGGATTTCGGAAAAAAGTCGGCAAAAAGCCGATTTTTTTGAGAAATGGCTAACTGTTTCAATATTTAAAAAACTTCTTAAAATTAATTTATTTGATAAAAACAAAAGTAAATAATATTGTGTTATTGGGAGCTTTAAATAGTTTTTCATAAACTTCATCATTAGCTTTAGTTTCTAACAGTTTAAGTTCATTTAAAATTCTGCGGGGTTTTTATTATAACATCAATATATTTTAAAACAATCTCAAAATAATTAATTTATTTGTTGACATTAATATACATTCGGTCGAAATATTACAAATAACTTAGTCTTTCGCCATTTTTCACATAATCTTAAAAAGCAGGCATTTAGTTTAATTTTAAAAAAGGGGCCAAAAAAGGGGCCAAAAAAAGGGGCCAGGTGATTCAAAAAGGGGAAATTGTCGCCCACCGGTAGCGCTGACCGCAGCAATTCTATTTCTGTTTCCTATTTATCTTTTATTTGATCCCATTGTACCACAAAAGTTTATATATAAATTAGTTTATTTATTTCCATACTTAATCATTATTATGTTTAAAATCACCACTTTGAAAATTAATTTGCACCAAAATAATGGCATATAAAAATATTTGTGACATTACTTGAAATAAAAAACTCAAATCAATTTTAAAAACACCAAAAATGCTGGTAGCAATTTGCACCAGAGAACGAATTAGACATAATTTTTCAATCTGCAAGAAAAAATAAAATAAACTAATTTAAAAAGAAAACTATTTAAATGATTTTTTTGAAGCTCATAGAATGATTAAGAAATTTTATTTTAAAATGTATAAAAATAATTTCATCATTCTATATTTTTTAACAAAAATATATTAGAAATTTTACAAAACCATGTTGTAAAAAACTCACCTCTTTATTTTCAACCCCACCTGCCTCATTGTATTGCTGCAAAATCTGATGTGTTTTTTCTGTAGACCGATACACTTGATCACATATAAAGAAATAACCAAACATATGGATGCACAGTAACATATAAAAATTTTCTGCCAAAGATAAATGATTTTTTTCAGGATACATACTGGAATTAATCAAAACTTCAACGGCTGTAAATAACACTATCGTAATACTTAAGAGAAAATGTATTTGCATACATATCACCACAGGACTGTAAATCATATTTAATTTCTGCTGTAAACAGCAAAGACGAAAATAAATGGAACTTAAATTATTAGTATATGACATATTTAAATACAATTGAGAGTTTAAAAGTAAAAGGCACTCATTTACATAACACAGGGCAGCTGAATGATGTAGCAATATAAAGTGTTCCAAACTTAGTTGAGTGCAAATATAGTATACTTCTATACGTGTGGTTAAATTGCTTTTAGGAAACAAATGCCAAAAGTATAAAAACAAATTAATAGTGTGTGGTATTAGGAGAATAACATGAAAAATCCAAACTTTTCTGTGGTTGACATTAAGCGGTATATTCTTTAACTCCTCGAAATATGTTGTTTGTAGATAAAACATATCTTTTAGCCATTTTTTCATTTTATGGTCACTTTTTGCACGCGTTGTTATCACCACCACTGTTAAGATTATACGTATGCAAGTCACACTGTGAAGTGAATATAAAATTATTATATTATTGTCTAAATGTTCTCTAATATATAAATTCCAATAAAATTAATTTATAGCCATTAGAAAATTTAGAAAATTAATTATTGTCACATAGATTTTCACATAATTGTATTGTTTTAATTGACGATTTTTAAAATCAATATTAATTGTGGTAAAACCCAAAATTATACATTGAACTTGTAGAAATTTTAATAACCAATAAGGCCAACGTGACATGACAATTACGATAAATGAACTAAAGTTTCTTAATTGAGGAACAATTTTAAGAGGTTAAAAAGATAGTAATCGTGGTATTTGATAATTGAATAATTAATTTTATTAAGCGGTACATATTACATATTGAGCGTAAACTTATGCGGTATGTTTGCGTCTGTCAGTCTAATAGATACTTTAGTGAACAAATTTAAGGAATATTACTATAATAATACAAAGTACATGACTGTCTATTAACTAATACTATTTAAAAGATATTTATCTAAAACATTGGATATTTTGCCCCTGCCGCTTTACATAATTAGTGTTATTTTAATCTTTACCATGGTATTGGATATTTTCGTGCTTTACAATAATTGTTATTGATTTTATACATCCTCGCATAAAAACTTACAAATCTATTAAAATCTTTGCAGCTTTAGTAAATAATTTAATATGTATTTAATTTTAAAAACACTCTGTACATATATATTTCAGTCACTATAATATAAATGACTTTAATGTTATAACTCTCTTTTCATATGTATTTATTATTGTGTCAAGAATATTATAGGGCGTCGTGGTGATTCTAATGCGTTTAAAATTTGAAGAACTGAAAAATGTTGGATTGAGGTTCATAAAACAAAAACTCCATAACCTGTATTTTAATTTACTCAGTTTGTTATTAATATTTTAAGATGCAACATAGACGTAATATTGATTCGTTGCAGAAATGTTTATATTTTTATTTTCTACTATTTAAAAAAAGGTTAAATTGCGCTTTTTAACTAAACTTATAAAAATTCCTCAAACAAATTTAATAGGTTGCTTTCTTGCATGAATAACAAATATTTTTATTGTAATAGTATAATTTAAATTTAGCATTATTTTTGAAAAATTGACTTTTTTAACAGTCATTTGGCATTTTTCAGTTCTGGCAACACTGCCTTTGTGTTTGTCAACTTTTGTGCTGAAGCGAACATACACAAAAACTCTCAATACAAAAATTATAGCATGATGTTGTGTATACAGATTCTGTTTAAGTAAAGCGACAGCGACTTTTGTGGTAAAAGCATAACTTCGTATGTCGTTTTGTAATTTTTTTTTTGCTGAACCGATTTTGCTGGTTTGCAATCCCTAGATTCCTAGGAGGACAAAAAAAAAAAAAAAAGATAATCTGGGTGATTTTCAATGAAATAGGTTAAATAGTTTGGACGTGAGAAGATTTACAACAGACGGACATAGCTAAATCGAATTTCATATGGTACAAGAATATACATGAGGTCTTAAATGTATTTTCTTAGTGTTATACACGGAACGACAAACCATTTAGACATACCGGGTGCGGCCCTACATGGTCGTTATATCTGAACCGATTTGTTTGAAAATTGTTCAAATCGGTTCAGATATAACCAATCAGGATCCCTTTTAAAATTGTTCTTACCCGAGTTGTCCAACTTTGTGACCCTGTGCACCCGCCCCCAGTAGGTCTGCATGGTCCAAACACAAAATTTAGATTTGCCTACACCTCTACTATCATTTTGTGAAGGTTCATTGAAATCGGATCAGCCGTTCTATAGCTACGTAATTATTTCCACTTTATTTTTTTGGATCGTATACAGCGCGACATGGTAAGTGTTAAATTTAAATTGAATTAGATACAGAACATATTATTGAATGAGTGGTGAATGCTAGGGTGATCGATGCAGGTTTTAAAATCGGTTTTTTCTTGGCTAGATGCCGTCGGTTTTTTCAAAATGTCATTTTTTTCTAATGTCGAATAATCCGGTTTTTTTTTAACCCAAAAAATTTTTTTAACCCAAATAATTTTCAGTATTCTTTTGTTATTCTCCTATTGCATTTTATTTAATAATTTTGAAGATGAAGAAGAAAACAATATTTTCGATTTAGGCTATAATGTTTGTTTAAGAAACAATTTAAAAACAATTATATACCGACTTAGATCATGTGTTAAAATTTTTAATAAGTCTTCCGAAAAACAGAAAAAGCTACAGGCTTACATAAAAGAAAAGGAAAAGAGAGAAATTAAACTAATTCACGATGTGAAGCACCTTTGGAATTCCATGGCGAAAATGATTTCTCAATGCATAAGAATTTATAAGTGTGTAAATCATGCACTTTTAGACTTGAGACAGTTACCTTTTAATGAAAAGGAAATTAAAAGATCAAGAGAAGTAAATATTTATTAATTTATTTTATAATTACAATACAATTACAAATTATATTCTAATTCTAACCGAGCGGAGTAACGAAGACCTTAGCTCGTTGTAGTGAAACAGACCAGAGTCTCTGGTGGGAATCGAACCCACAACACCCAGACTGAGAGACTAGCTCACTACCAACTAGGCCATCGAGGCACCCGAGAAGTAAATAATATGATGAAGCCTTTAGAAACAGTTATCTAAGAATTCAACTACCCTTCTAGAAACTGAAGGGATTTTTATGTTTCCCTTTAAAAGCCTTTCAAAAATTAAAAACCCATTGGCAGAAAATTTACTTGAACGTTTAAAAAAGCGGATTAAAGAATGACACATAAAAGTTTTAAATACATTATTGCTATATTTAAATACAAGAAAGTTACCCAAAAGCGATCATATTCTCAAATACTCTTCTGTGACCGAAACCAAGGAATTTGCCTGTAAATTATATATTCGCTTATTGGGCGAAGAAGAGGATTGTAATTCCGAGAATTTGGAAGGTATATTAAATAATACCATTAAAAATATACAGAACCCTAAAAGCAATAAAACATGCCAAGGAAGTATTTTAACTGATTTTATATATTTAGACAAATGAAAGTCTGAAAGACTGCAGTAATTATATAATGCTTTAATTATTGTATGTCCAATAAGCACTTTAAGTGAATGATCAAAGTAAAACACGTACAATAGTTGTTTTTTCTTAAAAACAACCGGTTAACCGTTTTTTTTTTCAATTTCAAAAAGTGCAAACGGTTTTTTCAAAATACCAACTATTCGAAAACCAGGTTCTCCAAAAAGTCGAATAATCGATCATCCTAATGAATACGCATGTTCGGGTTGTATTAAAAATTCTTTAAAAAATTAAAACAATTTGTAATTTTGAATATTTTTATAAATCACAAAATATTTAAAATGTAAATAAAATATTTCTTATACATTTTTTTTGTGACTTTTGGTTTGATTGTCGTATATTCTTCCAAAATATTTGAATGATATTTCTTATTATATAAAATACTATAATTAATATTAATCATACATTCTGGTATATTATTGAAATGATGTAAGAAATGAAAGTAAGTTTTAAGAAATATTTTAAGAATTTTGCTTTATTAAAAATAGTTAAATATAAAAGCATTTGTAAGTAATTTATTTTATAACAATGTTAATCGTTAATAAAAGTTACAAAAATGTGCATGAGAAAATACAAATTCGATTTTAAAAATCAGTTTATTTTTTTAATTAAAGCTCTCTACTGTAATTTCATATAATCTGTTTCGGAAATTAAAATAAATAATGATCCCAAATCAATAGAAAATAATCCACAAATATTAATATTGAGCTCCAGCTAAACTATTTCAAACTGTTAATAAAATTTTATTTTTAATTCTCATTCAAAAACTTAAAAATACTAACCTCCTGATTTGGTTTCTTCATATTATATTTCACTAAAATTCTACCACTTTCTTTTGTCGTCCCATATACCCGATCACAAATTAGAAAATACAAAAGCATATCGATGATTAAAGAGATGCATACACTATGATCTCTAAGAGAAAATAAATAAAAATAATTTTTATTCAAAATAGGTATGTAATTTTTTGTAAAATTTATATTTCGGTATAATTTTTTATAATTTGTATAATTTGAATGCTTTGTTTGTGTAATATAAACTATAGACTCCGGCAACACTGATATGTATATATGTATGTATGACAGTCATCGCACCCTCGGGCTGTATTTAATGCTTTGTTTTAATCGATTTTAAAAATTTTTTAAAATTATTTAAAAAAATAATTTAATATTATTTGGAATATTTTTATATTTTGTGGAATATAAAATAAAATATTTGTTTTAGATATTTTTATGTTTTTTGGTTAGATTTTCGTATATTGTCCCAAGACGTATGTGTGATAATTTTTATTCTATAATAAATAAATAATATCAATAACACGTTTTGGTTATTATTGAAATGAGATTGAATGTTCTAGGAAATATTTTAAGAGTTTGCTCTTAAAAGTAGTTTAAATATAAAAGCATCTGTACTTTATTTAATATAAGTAAGTGTAGTTAAAAAAAGTATACATAAGAAAATATAAATATGAATTTAAAAATCTGTTTCTTTTTTAATTAAAGCCACTCTACATTAATCTCATATAATATATTTGAATTAAAATAATCGATAATGTAACAATCTCTGCAATTAAAGTAAATAAAAGTCCTAAATCAATAGTAAACAATCCACAAATATTAATATTAAGCTCCTGAATAATACGCCCTAGATAAACTTTTGAACCTGTTAATAAAATTTTATTATTATTTTTTTTTAATTCACATTTAAAAACTTATTCAAAATACCAACCTCTTGATTTTGTTCCTTTATATTCCATTAAAATTTTTCCAGTTTTTTTTTGCAGTCCCATATACCCGGTCAAAAATAGGAAAGTACAATATGCAATATGATGCAGCAAAACATAATGATATACGGATGGTCAACAATTATCCAAAGTTATATCCATTACAATAATCCATTCATCTTCCAAAATTATGTACTTTATACTTTATACGATAAGGGATTCAGTTTTTCAAAATATATTGTCTGTAATGGTACAAATACAATACCGCTCTTGGGAGCATATTGCTTCCACAAAGCATCTCCATCTTACACGGTTTGCTGCTGTTATTTTCGCGTCTTCCAATGTATGATTGCACTGTCTTAGCTCTTGGAATATCGTACGTTTCTAAGTGTTGTTTGGACGGCAACGGCTTATTGGGCCTTGAGGATTCCACTCTATCGCCTGCCTTGTTATACTATCAGGATTTTTTCTTTTCTTCTTTAATGCGTAAAAATATGATGCCAATAAATATAATGAAACGATCAATAAAAGTACATGACATAGCTTCATTGCCACATTAAAATATTATGTGGAAACTATATAAGTATATAATAATTATAGCAGCAAATATAAGATTTATAAAAAAACATAAATTTTCACATTAGTATAAGATTTGATTAGCCGCTTTCAGGAATCAACATAAACATAAGTGAAACCATAATGCAATATCCAATTAGACAAACGCAACATAGTGAGTGTTAAATTTAAACTGAGTTGAAGAGTATTTTTTTTTTTTTTTTTTTTTTGAAATTAGTGCTGAATAAATTCAGTCAGTTGTGCACACATTAAATAATTATTCATTTTACCCTGGAGATATAGGTAATTAGTTTAAAAATAATTTTGAAAAGCATAATAATATACTCGTAAACAAGTGAGAATGTTTATTCAGTTTGGCCGAATTTCTTATACGCACCATCTGCAATTTTTTGTTCACCCTATATGGGGGGGCAAAGTGGGCGGATCATGCCAATTTTTGGTTTACGATTTTACACCTATCCTCGAACTATTTTTATGAAATCTAGTTGTACACGCTTTTGTTTATGAGATATCGTAGTAAAAGTATGAACTGGAGTTACGGCGGACACCCTGTTTTTCTAGTATTTGACCCATAACTTGTTTATGAATCGATTTTGCCCATTTTCAATACCAGACAAACCTTATGTAAGGCAAATATTTGAGCTAAATTTCGTCCGCCTAGGTGGTTCGCCACAAACCTTATCCTGCCTTTAACAGGCAGGCAGGCGGACGGACGGATATATCAAGATCGACTCAAAGTCTTTCCAGGACTCAAATTATATATACTTTATTGGGTCTTAAATGGTTATTCCCATCTTTTTTCGATGGCGGGTATAAATATATCTTCTTGAAAGCCCAAATTATAGAAGGCTATACTACATTTGAGTTTTAAAATCATTTCTCCTATAGTTTTATCTGTGAATAAACACTCCATTCCCATTGCTTTACATTGGACAATGATTATTTGAACAGCACAAATTTGTTTCTCATAGGTTCAGTTGTCACTTTTCAACTATTGCTTCTGAATAGTTAAATTAAAAAAATTGTCGTATTTAAAAATTCTATATACTACAGAGAGTGAATAAGGCCCTAATTGAAGATGAGAGAAACATTAAGTGGGTAACGTATAGTAAAAATCAATTACAACATCAATAAAGTATTGTATGTATTATTGCTTATTATTAAATTCTGAGTCGATTTTGTCATGTCTGTTAGGAAACATTCCTAAAAAAGTGGTTAAGATATTATGTTCCATTAGTGTTGTCCCTAAATTTAAAAAGAAATATGTTACATATTTCAAATTATATTCAACAGAACGTGAAATGTTCTTCATAGCTAGCAGACTAAACAGTTTTTGCGCGAAAAATTTCACAAAAAATCTAAAAATTAATAAAAATTCGAAATTTTATAAAAAATTTTATATTTTACCTCACAAAATTTTCGAAATTTAAAAAAATGCCAAATTTCACGATAAATTCGATATTTTTTTTAAATCAAAAATTCTATTTTTACAAATATTATATTTATATAATATTGAAATCACTAAATAAATAGTCGAAAATTTCACTAGAAATTCGAAATTTCACAAGCAACACGAAATTTCGATTTTAATTTTATTAAAAATTAGAATTTACACAAAAATCCACAATTTCACCTAAAATTCTAATAATTACCAAAAATTTGAAATTTCATAAAAATACAAAATTTTCTATAAATTCCATGTTTCATCAAATTTTCAAAATATTACAAAAAATCTGAATTTAAACCAAAAATCCGAAATTTCCTCATAAATGTGAAAAAAAATTATAATTATACCTAAGATCCAGAATTTCACCGAAAATTTGAAAAAGAAAACAAAAAAAACAACGGAATCTTCACTAAAAATTTGAAATTTCACAAAAAAAAAAAAAAAAAAAAACAAATTCCAAATTTTGTCGAAAATTTCATAATTTCAGCATAAATATTTTTTTTATAAAATTCCGAAATTTTACCAAAAATCAGAAATTACACAAAAGAGTATAGAATTTCACACAAAATTGGGTGCTTCGCTATCCCTGAAATCCTGATCGTGCTGAAATAAAAATGTTTGATGTAAACAAAATTTATTTTTTGTATACAATATTTTTTAGAAAACACAATACTCTTATTAAAAATTTTATAATATATGTGATTAGAATCTTTTAAAGATTGTAACTAATCAAATACTGAATTTGTAATCTGTAAAGTAAATGAATACCTTTCAAATATTTTTTACCAGTTTTGAAATAAAAAAGAAAACTTTGAAAATTTGTGAAAAACAAACTAACCAACATAAAAACAACGGTTACTTATAAAAACAAAACCCTTGCGTGCTTAGACAATTCAACATTTTTCCTCTCTCCTAAAATTCTTTAAGAAGGGAAGGACGAATAAAACTCTGAGTAACTGTAATAACTCTCTTCCGTTTTGTGATTTTTTTATTGATTTCTATTTAAAATTTTTTGCGATTTATTTCATTTTGGTATTTTATTTTCACTTTGGTGTTTTTTCTGTTTTGGCGCTTTTTTTTATTTTGGAGTTTTTTATTTAATTTTGGCGATAGTTATCAATTTTAATAATTTTAATAATTTTATCGATTTTTTTATTTTAGCGACTTTTTTAATTAAGCGTGTTTTTGTTTTAGCGATTTTTTTTGTTTTGGCGACTTTTTTAAAAAAGAAATACCAGGAAACATCTGTTAATTTGGTTCAAAAAATATAAAAGTGAAACGCAAACTTTAATGATAAGTATCATAATAGCTACGGCCCTTGATTATAAATATCGAAAATGAAAGAACAATAAAATGAGCCTGATCTTGATAAAGCAAGTAAATTAAAAAAGTAAAAAAGTTTTACCTATAAATTTACTTTTGCTAAAAATAAAAAGTTGGTTACTTTTTCTACATTGTTTCTCATAATGCATAATAATCAGAAAAAAAAATAAACGAAGCAATTAAAAACTACTACACTCTTCTATATTTTGTTTATCACTTCTTTTTTACAAGTTTCTCAATTAAAAATGGGGAAGAAAATTCTAATTCACCGTTATTATATCATTACAACTTGCCCAGTCTGTATTTATAAAGAAATAACAACAATAACCCTTTGAGTTGAGAGAAATGTATGAGAGGCCTGAGAAATAAAACAAAGAAGAGTTCAGTAATTTGAGATGCTCTTTTTTTTGAGACTTATACACATATGGGCCATTATCAAAAAATTTTTAATTTTTGGGCTTCAAAAAGAAAAAAACGAAAAAAATTAAAATTAAAATTAAAAAAATAAAACTAATATATTTATATATCTTTATAAATAATATATATGTAATCTTTGCGATAATTGGATATCGAATCTAGGTTATTTCTCCATATATAATACGAAAACATATTTTATTAAAGATTATTATAAAGAAATGCTATTTAATATTGTGATCCTTTTTTAACCAAAGAACATATTTTTTGGTCCAAGAAACTTTCAAAATTTTTTGATGCACCTCTATATTTTCGTTAAGCATTACAAACATCGTATAAGTATGCCAATTATAGTTAATTTCATGCTATTTACACAATGTGCTTTAGGAAAATGTATTTTGACATAAGTGCCCCGTTTTCCACTATTAACGATATTTGATTTAAATTTAAGGTCCCGATCAATTATATTTATCGCCGTTCTTATATCTATATATGCAAGATTTTTACACATAGCAATTTGCTATATACATTTTTTTTATTAATTTTATTTTTAATGTTCCTCCGATTTTTTGTGTAAAATAACAAGAAACTAAGTTCACGCAGTAATCCAAGATATTCTACATGAAACTGTAAATGTGCCTTATGAAAAACTGACTTTTTGAAAAATTTTCGCAAAAATAGCGCAAAATACGCACAATTGCATGATGTACCAACCCTTGTTTCAAAATTTGTTTTCCATTAAGTGGCGCACAGACCCCACCAAAAAAAAAAAAATTTTAAATTAAAAAATTTTGTCATCAAAACTCGATTACCCTCTATTGAACTGTTGAAAGTCTGCATAATAACCAAGATCGAATGAAATCAAAAAATAAAAACGGGCGCACAAAAAGTGTAAAAGAATGAGGAAAAGTTAAGTAATTTTTATAATTTTTTTTAAGTTTTTGAACTTTGATTTGCACTTTTTTAGTTTCAAGTCAAGTTAGTTCAGATCTGTAATCTATTTGTTTTAAATGGTATTAGCACGAAACTTATTATGGATTATAGTCAGTTTCAGCCAGGTTAACAATTTTTAAAAATGGCCTATATATGTGATTTTTTTATATGTATTAGTAGGAAATTTTAACGCTTAAAACGTTTAAAATACTTAACGGATCTGGACGTCTATGAGAAAATATCTTTCTATTGACATATTTATACCCCAAATCACCAAAGGTGGTTGGATTATTATGCGTTTGTGCTGATGTTTGTAGCGCACAGAAAAAATCATCCAACACCCACCTTAAAGTATACCAATCGACTCAGAATCACTTTTGAGACGATCTAAAGATGTCCGTCCGTCCGTCTGTCCGTCTGACTGGACGGCTGACTGGCTCTCCATATAAATCTTGTGCACAAAGTACTCGTCGCAATTTTGAAGAAATTTGGCAAATAGGCTTTTATGATACAAGAACGAAGTCCATTATTTCACCTGGCCCCCATACAAATGTCCTCCCGGATTAGGGCTTTAGCGATCATAAATGCCTTAAATAGAGCAATATTTTAATGAAATTCTGTGTAAAGAAGTTTCGTACCAGTATCAACCCTTGTGACAAATTTCATGAAGATCGGTCCATAGTTGACCACAGCTCTTCCAAAAATCACTTTAACGTGCATAAATCATATACACATCTTAGTATCAAGTTTATATTCGACACAAATAAATTTTATATAAGTAAAAATCACAGTGACAAATTTTATGAGAATCGGTCTATAATTTACCATAGTTCCCATATAAGCCCACTTTCGGGAACTACCCTAAAGTACATAAATTCATATAAATGTTAGTAATAACGTAATATTCTGTATTTGATATTACAATTAGCAAAAGTATAGGACCACAATTGTCCACATGTCTAATATAAGACTCCTCCACGAATTTTGATGGACATACACAGTGGTGTGGTGTACATGACTTTGTCTATTAATTTTATAGATTTCTTGTAAAATATTTAATTTTTCACTAAAATTTTCAAAATTTACCAAAAAAAGCTTGCATTTTCTTCAATTGTTTTAATTTTATTATTTTATTAATGAATTATATTGTATTTTAGGTAAATAATTTCTTAAAACCTTTAATCTTCTATTTCGGCTTGTAAAAAGATTTGCAACAAAATAATAAAATATGTCAAGATCTTTGCTGATATTTTAAATAACAATCTTAAATTGATTTCAAATATTCCATTAACATCAACCCCAATTTTCACTGATGTACGATTTAAACAAAATTGTTCAATCTGCAATTATTAAATTAAGAAAATTATTAAAAAGTAAATATAAAAAAGCAAACCTCTTGATTGTGATCCCCATTTTTGAACTCCAATAATATGATATAAGTGTCCAGACCTATACGACCGACTTTATCGCATATAAAAAAATACACTGATAAATGAATTATAAGCAAAACGTAAAGACTTCCGTAATGTTGAAAAAACCAATTTTCTTTCCAACTTAAGTGTGATAGGATGACAAATGTAAATAATGCAAGGGAAATTGTCATAATAAAATTGATTTGCAAGAAAAATATTATGGAACTATAAATTTTATTTAGTTGTCTTAAAAGCAAGCAAATGCGAAAATATATGAAGTTTAAATTGTAAATTTCAACCTCATGTTGCAATTGTTGATTAATTAAGTAAAAACATTCATAGATGTAGCATAATATAGCGGCCTGATGTAACATTATAATGTGCTGCATACCTATTAGGTTGCCAATAGAAAACATTTCTAATATTAGAAAGAATCGTGCTGTTATTATTACTTTATACATATATAACGCAAAATTTATAGTATGCAACATTAAGATAAATGTATTAAAAATCCATAGTTTCCTAAGAATTGTATCTCTTGTAATATCTTCATATTTTACAAAATATTTATAATGCAAAGTAAATATTTCCCTTAGGCATTTCTTTAATTTTTTATCACGTTTTAAACGCATTATAATCACCACTAGTCCAAACATAATTCGTGTCACCACAATAAATGCATATGAAAACAGAGTTATAAATGAAAAATCCTCTATATCACTTTGCGAAAAATTAAAATATATTGTTTTTAATATAAAATAGATATTAAGTAGATTTATTAGAACTGCATAAACTTTGATAAGTTCGTAGGTTTTTAAGCGAAGTTGCTTAAAATCAATAACAATTGTTGTAAAACCTAAACATATGCAATACCATTGCACAAATTGTAATAACCAATATTTGTAAACTTTCATGGTTGACAGTAAGAAAAGTACTAGTGTTAAAAAGTGCCAATTACAAAATATCTAGTGTTTAAGATTAATATCTTTTATTAATAATGAGCATTTAATTAATTTTGTATAAGTACTTATATCTAATGGTAATTTTAATTAAATAATATTTATTTAATTTATTTTTATTAAAATTAATTTACAATTCTTTTTAACAACCAGTGTTTCTAGTTTAGCCTTTTAAGGCCAAATCTAGCCTTTTGTCGTTTTAGCTTCTAGCTTTTTTTCTAGCCTTTTTTAGGTACTTAAAATTGCCTTAAAAAGGCTAAATTCTCAGTATTTCAACAATGAAGAAAATAATTTATTATTTGTATTATTACTTTTGTTTTTACAGAAAAATCCGTTTAAATATTTTCGTTTATTAATTCGCATAAATAATCGAGATTATTTATATGTAATAAAAAATTTCACCTGCGACGCTTCATCTCCAAATTAAAAGTGCTTTAACTTATATTATGTAGTTACTAAGTCGGTTATTTCTTCAATTTAATACAGTTCATTAACTATAGAAACTATAAAAAAAAAAAAAAAATTTAAATTCTTATTAATGTGAAAAATCATTCAAAAATTTTGAAATTCTAAAGGAAATATAGAGCAAGAATGACGAGAAATCACTTCAAAACATTGGATAATTATTTTTCATATGAAATAAAACCAAAATTTGTATGGAATTTTTTGGCGATTTTTCATTGCGTCATTTTTATAAATTTATTATTATTTCTTTAGGAAAATATCAAAAACTAACGAAATAAACGAAATAAATTACAAAAAAAAGAACTTTTTTCTGGCCTTATTTTTTTGGGGCATTTGGTCTTTTTCACCTTTCTTAAAGTTCAATTTATCATCTTTTTTCTCACCTCCTGGCGACACTGTTAATAACAAATATAGTATTTTAAAATTAAATAGCTAAGTCCGCTATTTTTGTTTGTATAATACATTTGTAAAAAAAATTATATTATAAAATATTTTGAAATTGGATCAGGTATTTTAAATAAATATTTTGAAGTTATTTCAAACATTCCATAAACATTAATCACAATTTACACTTAAATGAAAATTTTTTACATTTTAAATTGCAAATATTAAAGCCACTGTATACCCATGAGCAAGCACTCATTGGAAATATATTCTTTTTCTATGCTTCTTGTTCATTGCTTTTGAAGTAGTCCCTTAAAACTATGTTTATAAAATTTTTTAATAAAAATTTTAATAAAATTAAAAAAAAATTAAAAAAATTAAACAAAATTTAAAATTTTAATAAAATTAAAAGATAACAAAAATTCCTTAAAATTTGCAAAATTTTAATTTTCTGAGAAATTATTAACCTTTTTTCCTCCTGAAAAACATTTAAAATATGCATTTAGTTCTTCTTTTGAAGTGGTAAAAATGTTCTTTTTTGGAAGCACTTGATCGTTTTTTTGATGGAATATAGTATATAGTATTGAAAAAAAAGTTTATGATTCTGTCAAGTCTTGAGAATATAAATATATTTACAGTTTGAGTTTCGAGGGATCAGTCACCAAATTTCTTTAAAAAATGTGCAAATGATTTTTTTTTTCATTTTAAAACATTTCAGTCCCTGTAACCAATATGATATAGATCGGATACTAAATCTGCAAAGTCCAAAGCTTAGAAACACGTCATATTTTTTATTAAATCCAAGCCGTTTATTTATAAACTTGAAAATTGGAATATAACACAAAATTAATTTTGTGCAAATTCTTTGAACCTTGCATCTACTTCATATCGAAAAAAAGGTTAGTTGAGCCATAATAGATTCGGCAAATGATACATCAAAGTCAAGACAAAAATATAAAATATAAAAAAAAAAAATATAAAATACAAAATAATATACAAATCGATATTCGGACTAGATTTGGCAAATAAAAAAGAATGGATAAAATGGTTCAAATTACAAACTGTAAAACATACTGTGTCAGTTAAAAAATTCGACATAGTGAAGAAACTATAAGAAAATGATAAATATTTACAAAAGTTTTTAAAAAATGGTGCAAAGAAGTAATAATTTTTTTTTTCTGAATTCTATAATTTTTATATCTTTTCCGCGACTGCTAACTTTAAACAAAAACAAGCATATTAATATTCTTTAGAGACTCTAGTTTTATAAAAGTATAGAATTTTTTGCATTTTTTGAAAATGTAAAAAAAATTTCGTTTACATAAATGGATAAGACACGAATGCTGATGAAGTGTGTAGCGGCACAGAAAATGCTGCTGGTGTCTGATTATAATCCAAGAAATTCTGCTTTGCAAGTTGTAAATAGTTGTAAAGATTTAAGAAAATTAATAAAAAACAAACTAAAGCTATTAACTTAAAACAATAGTTTTCTACCATTGATCTCAACTGCATGTTGCTGCCCGAAAGACTATACATCACATTCTAGATTATAAACGTATAGTGATTTAATTACTAGTGTTGTTTGCAGTTCTTTATTTTATGTATTAAAACTTATGCTAATATTTATACATTTCTGAAACCTTCATAGAAAAGAATTTTTTACCCTACACCACCATAGGTGGTTGGGGTATTATACGTTTGTGCTGATGTTTGTAACGCATAGAAAAAGTTATCCAACACCTACCTTAAAGTATATCAATCGACTCAGAATTACCGATCTAACGCTGTTTGTTCGTCCGTCTGGCTGGACGACTGGCTGCACGGCTGGCTGGCTCTCCATATAAACCTTGTGCACAAAGTACGGGTCGCAATTTTAAAGATAATTCGATTCGATTAAACACTCAAAAATTTGCAATTCGGTGCAAAGAAGTTTTGTACAAGTTCAATCTTTATACCAAATTTTATGAAGATCGCTCTACAATTGACCATAGCTTTCATATAAACTCCTCTTCCGAAAATCACTTTAACGTGCATAAATCCCATGCGAATGTTAATATCAAGGTAATATTCGACACAAATAAGTTTTATGTAAGTAGAAATAACATTGCCAAATTTTATGAGTTCCTATATAAACCCACTTCCAGGAATCGCCCTAAAGTGCATAAAATCATTTAGCTGTTAGTATTAATGCATTATTCTGTATTTGTATATTTTATTTTATATTTAGTAAAATTGGCCACAAATGTAATATAAGTCCCCTTCCCGAATTTTTATGCTTGTATATAATGGTGTAAGGTATCATATAGTCGGTCTTGACCGACTATTTCTTTCTCTTTTTTATGTTACGCAACAATGTATCTTGAAACATCAGAATAAAAATCTTTCGGTTAGGAATACCAATTTTTGTTGCTATAAATGAATTTTTATAACAAAATTATTTCTGTAACAAATATTTCAGTCATTTCATCTTTTTATACTGAGTCAAATTCGGTTGCATTCGCAAATTGTTTAAATTAAATTTAAAAAAACAGAAATTGGATTACAAACTAAATTAACTATTATGTGAATTATATTTCCATTACAATTAAATTTTTAATCCCTAGAGGAAAGAGAATCGGTTCAAAACGAGCCATGTGACAGGTTCTCAGGGCTAGTGACCGGTTATAGTTTCGGAACTTTATATAAGAGTTTCCTGTCACTTTTACATGGGGTTGTCATTGGAGGTGGCTAATTAGCACCTTGGGGCAGGTCACAAGTCTGATGCTAGAGGACGTGTTCAGAGTTAATTAATATAATAAAAATTTGATAAAAATTGTTTAGTTTTAATTTTTTTCTTTATTTTTTATTTTTTACTTTTACTAAATTATATTTACTTTTATTTTATAATGTTTCATTAATGGCGGCACACCGAATCGAACCCACGTTCTTTTAACGTATTTTACGTTTCATAGGTTCACCACTAACCACACAGCCACAGATAGCGCTGGAGTTGCTAATTGCGTACTGAACAAACATGTTATAAATTCACTCTCAATTGATATTTAGTGAGTGTGGTGATGTCGACTGGTTCTCAACAGGAATTTTGGTGACGAGTAAGGTGTCATTTGGTTACGTAAAATTATTCATCCAAAAATTATCTCTATAGAGGGAAAGCACAAGTACTTGTTAAAAGCAAAAGTTAAAACGTTTTTTCTTTTTTGAATGGCGGTTTTTTTGGGGAGTTTTTTTAAATTTTGGGGTTGGCCAAAAAAAAGTATCTGGTAGCCTTGATAATTGGGGTATTTATTAATGCTTACTTAATTATTAAAAGAATAAAGTTTATTAGTTTGGAGACTATTGGAAACTTTAGTAAATATTGTTTTCGGTTTTAAAAGTTAAACCTTTCGTAGCATAAATAATAATAGCCTAAAGATTGATTAATAAAGAAAACTATATAACCCCTTTAAAATATAAAAAGTAGAGTTTATTAAATAATACTATTTGGAAGATACGAGTATTTATAGAAAATAATAGCATTTTGCCTTTAGTTCTTTATAAAATTAGCACTTTATTAGCCTCTACCATGAAAGGTAGCAGTACATTTTGGTTATTACAATTCGTACAATGGTGTTGCATATTTTTGGGTTTTACAAAAATTGTTATTGAATTTGAGCATCATTGCTTAAAAATCTACAAATCTATTAAAATCCTTGCCATAAAATCCTAGCCATAGTAAATAAAAATAAATATTTTTAATATATATTTAATTTCAAGAACAATCTATACATATTTCTGGCATTATAATATAGATGATTATTTTGTAACTCTATTTTCATATGTATTTATTATATTGTTTAATTTAGCGGTTTGTATATATATATATATATATATATATATATATATATATATCTATATATCTATATATATATATATATATATATATATATTTACAAATCGCTAAATTAATGGTATATAAAAGCAGGAATAATATATTGAAAAACCATAATTTCCTTAGTTTAGTATCTCTTGAAATATTATTATCTAAAATTATTATCTCTCTTTAAACGTATAGGAATCACCATTACTCCCAACAATATTCTTGACACAGCAATGAATAATAATGGAATAACCTATGGACATTTTAAAACTTTCATAGAGATCTATTCCCTAAGCAGCCTAGTGGGTATGCAACACATAATAATGTTACATCATACCTCAACGCTATGCTACATATATGAATGTTTTTCCCTAATTAATCAACAATTGCAATACGAACCTTCTGTTTGGAATTTAACTTCGATATATTTTAAGTTTTGCGAGCTATTAAAGTAATTTAATAATATTCTGTCTGCAAGAGAATTTTCTTATCGCCATTTCCACTGTGTTCTTTTCGTTTATCATCATTTTTGTTGTAAATGTTATTTATCAAACAAGTTCTATTTTTACATTTTATGTGAAATTTTTACATTTTGCTTGTAATTTACTTATATACTTATAATTTTCAAATAGATTAGAAAACATACATTACTGTACAATAATTCCCGGAAGAGGATCACAATAAAGAGGTTGGTTTTAAATTTTCAGTTTAAAATACTAATCATTTTATTGTTTTTATTTTTTATTAATTTTAGGTTGAATAATTTTGTATTAATTGAAATTTTGTGAATATTGTGGTTAATGTATATGGATTTTTTTCAAAACAACTTAAATTTGTTATTGGAAACATCAGCAAACATTTTAAAGTATATTATTTTACTATACATCTACATGCAAGCCGAATTAAATATCTGACTTTTAAGAGTAAATGTAAATTTACTAAAAAAGAGAGTATTAAAAAAATAATAAAATGACTTAATAAAAACAGCTGAAATGAAATTTTATTTCTTTCGACGGACAGCAGTGGTCATAAAACAATTTATTGAAATTGAAAATTTATCAATAATAATAATAATAATAATAATAATAATAATCCATCTATAATCTCTCCCTAGGTAGCTTGAAAAGTGGTCAGATCGCATGATTATTTTTCCCCTATTCAAATTGCCTAAATGAAACTTAAATCTATTTGTCGCTTTATTTTCTTTAGGTGGTGCAAATGGTAGTTAGTTGAGAATTTAACAAATAATATTTTTAAATACACGGAGAATAAAATATCATATATGTATTTAAAAAATTTTTTCATAGATATTATGAATCGAACATGACTTTTTCCCCAAAATTTTTTTCATAAGAAATAAAATTTTGTTCATAGATATTATTAAATTGCACAATTTTAGGAATTTTTAGAATTTTTGTATTTCAGCGTAAGTTTATTGAATAATTGTAGAAGAATACATTGTAAAAGTTTTATTGAACACTCGGCAGAATGGAATGCATTTTCTAGTCCTCCACGATCGTCATCAGCAATCTTTAGCGTCCCACCGTGGTGTTATCTGTAGACATCATCTATTTAACTTACAACTTTACAAATGCTAAATGAAAATAGTTATACATGAAAATATTAACAACAAATGCCTTAGAATGGCAAATTTCTAAGGAAAATCTGTTAAAAAATAATGTTTAGAAATTTGCATAATTTTGCTGGTATTCTGCAACACACCATTTTGATAAAAAGCTCCTCTGTTCTTTTGGTCCCTAAGTGTAGCCAAAAATTATTGAAAACTTTGAATTTTCAAAAGAAAGTCTTAATTTTTTTTTTACAAATTGAAAATATAAATGAAAATGTAAACAATTTTTTTCGTCTTCTTGACATTTGATTCATTTGAAAAATCAATAAAAAATTATTCTTAAATATTATGAACTAAAATCAATGAAAGTAAATTTTTGTATTTATGTACAAATTTCTTTCTGTGTAATTACCAATTTTTGAATACTTATAAAATATGCCAACAATATTTAATTATTTTCTGCCAGTGCAACCAAGTTCAACTTAATAACTATTCAATTAATTACACTCAATTTGTAGATAAGCAGACATAATTTATTTACTAAATACTCGTAACATTTTTAATTATTTTGTAGAAAAATTATCTCCTTTAGTATCATTAAGAACGTTCAACATGCGAGACTGGCAATATAAACTCCTACATTTTGCCATGTTTTATGGAATTTGGCTGGGCTATACAGCAGTTCGTGTTGATTTCAAGTCCAGGCGTGTAAAAATATCAAAAATTCTAAACATAATTATGCTAATAAGTGCTATATTATTTTTTTTCGCTCTACCTAATGCAGTTAAAGTAAATTTAACGCATATTCAGCTGAATGTGAAAAATCCTTTAATTGCTTACGCCTTCGCCATTACCATTTTTATACGCTTAATGTTTATAATAGGAGCCACATTAATGAGGGGAAGAAGGGACAAACAATTAGTGAAATGGCTTGAGAAATTGTTTTTGATACAAACGTCATATTTTGATAGATTTCATCATGTTCCAGCCGATAGCTCCCTAAGAAAGTGGATAGTAGTTAATATGTTTATAATGTTTACACATGGTTTCACTTTATTCATAAATCTTTGGCAAATGTATTTACATAATAAACTTTGGAATTTTTTCGATATCTACCTACTATGTGGCATTATTAATCTTCAACATTATATTATGTGGCATCATGAGGTGTTGCTCTGTTATCTTCACGAATGTTGTTCGATGTTAAATTACCAATTGGAACACAATATACTAGATCCAAAATTAAGTTTAATATATTACCAGATAACTGAATTAATCGCCGAACTAAATGTTATTTACAGTCCTGTTATTGTATGGATACAATTGTGCCTTATAGTCACCAATTCCATAGTGGGTTATGTCACCATATTATTTTTTTTCTCACCAAATATAGTGAATGCATATGATTTTTTATTGGGGGGAAAACTCTATATATTGCTGTGTGTTCACATGTACTTGTATTTCATGTTGAGTGATTGTACTGTAAATACCATACGAAAGACATCGTTTACTTTAAAGATGTTTAATGTAAGAGAGAAAAATTCAGAGGTAAGTCTGAAATTAATATCCGTAAGATGTTTAATAATTTCTATTGCTTTCAGATTGAAATAATTTCTTTAAATCTTTTGCTTTCGAAAATCAGCGTCAGTATCGGAGGCATGTTTGATATTGATTTGAGCTGCTTATTTTCAATAATTGCACAAACTTTATTATTGACGATTGTCTTGGTACAAGTCGAATTACAAAATAAAATTATTTTAAATAAAGTATAAGAACTTAAACTTGATTAAGAGATTTTGTTTTCTGTCGATAATTTTAAATTGTTTTTCTTGATTAATACACTGGTGCATATTCCTATAAACGTACATATTTTTTTTTTCAACTTACCAAAAATCTGGCTAAAAAACAAATTAAGTTTTTAATATATTTATTGATTACATAACAAAAAAATTAAAATGTACATTATTTTTTTTTTCATTGTAATTTTAGTAGCTTAATGCCACTTTTTATGACATTTTTCTATTTTCTATTTGGATAGCTTCAAAAGTTCGGTCTGACATTGATTCGATTAATTTTAGCAGAAAATCACTGCCAATTTCTTTCCAGGCTTGCTTAATTTTTAGTATTAACTCCATAATTGTCATTATGGTTTCATTCTGTGCATTTCTTGTGTAAACTTTATGGTCCATGTACCCCCACAGATTCTCCGTTTGATTTAAATACGGACTGCAAGCCGGCCAGTAAAATAGTGGAATACTATGTTCATTAAACTAAATTGTACTACTCATTTTAGTTAGAACAAAATATATTTTTGATTTTCTTGCAGCAGAAAAAGCTGCCCAAATCATAACATTGCCTCCATCGAAATTGCATTTCGATATACGGTTTTCGTTCGACTTCAAATCATGCTAATAGCAAGAATATGTATCCGGACCGTCCAAATTGAATTTCTTATCATCAGAAAAGATTACTTTATTCCACTCATCTGTTCATTTTATGTATTTGCGCGCAAATTTTAAATGATTTTCCTTATGATGCTTTTTTAACATGGCTTACATTTTGGTTTCTTCCATTTTAGGTTACCATCTGTTCGCAAAATGTGTGCAGCATGTTTGGAAGTGACAGGAAGGTACAAGTTTATTTTTTAATTGTGTAGCATTTAATTTATTGTGGGTGGCTTCTCCTTTTATTTTATTAATTTGCCTTTATGTTAATTTTTGATTTCCTGTTGTTGGTTTCCGTACTCCGTATTTCTGCCCCTTCTTAAGAAAGCCTCGAATAACTCCTTACGAACGGTAAATTTTTCGTCTCTGTTAGAATAGTTTCGATCACGAAAAAATTAAATTTTAATTTTTTTCTTGGCTTGTATGAACAGTTCCTTAGGACATCCTTTAAGCTGATGAAATTTTCCAATTAAAACAAAAATATGTCCACTAAACAGGGATGTTGTCATCAGAAACTTACCTCAAGCGAAACAGGCAAATAAAACTGTTAAAATTTTTTAATATTTTTTTGCAATAACTTTTTAGAAAAATTTTTCTTAACTGCGTTTATAGGAATATTCCATTGAAATGTTCATCAATATATATCAATATTTCTTACATAAAAATTACGGTTATATTGCGAGTTATTGTAACAACACAACCTTGCTTTTGGTTAGCAAATAAAATTTTAAATGCGTCTATGCACCAGTGTATAAGGACTGCGTAAGAAAAATTTTATGCACACTTCAAGGCTTATAACTTATAACTATACGTGAAAGAAGTTAGTACCGTTAAATTATTTACATTTGCCTTTATTCTCAGTAACTATGTGCTATATTTTGTTATAATAACGTGATTAGTTTTTCTTAAAATGAAAATTTAATAAAATTCACGCAAACCATATAAAACAAATGGTTGAAGTACAGGTGAATGGGGAAATTTAGTTTTTTTTTAGTCAAAAAAATACAAAGGGTTTATGATCATCGAGATGAAGCCTAACAACTGCAGAAAAAGTTGATCTACAGACTGTAGGATCGCTGATGAAATAATACGAATTTTAAGAGAATATCTTTACATTTCTGGATGGAAAGTGACTCCTTCTTTAAACTTAAAAAAGCTGGTTTGCAAAGAAATAGAAAATTGTTGATTTAATTCCATTCGATAGAAGACAAATTTAACATTTTTCGATAATTTTTTTTAAATTAATTTTTTAATTCCTTTTTCTCCTTATAGAAAATTTTCGATATTTTTTTCTTATGGAAAATTTTCGATAATTTTTATCAACTAGAAAATTTTAGATAAATTTTCTAAAGGAAAATTTTCGATAATTTTGTTGGAGTAGATCAACTATAATCCTGCAATATGCATTTTTTATGTATCACAATGTACTGTTAAATATTCTTTTGCTTTTGCCTTTTATTACTTCACATTCCTTTTTCATTATTCACTCTCCTTTTGAACTTCAATAAAGTTACTTGAATTTAAAACAACGTATATACGATTTAATAGGTTATGGGCCCAGGCTGGCAAATGCAATATATTGTTGAGTAAAAAACTCATTCACGATTTTTGTTAAAGTTTATAATTTGAATACTAAAAACCGAAAATTCGTTTTTTTCAAGTATGGTCGGCGTGGTGCGTATAAAACCGCTAAACGCGGATTTACTTATGGTTCTATATAGATGACAGCATTAAGTGTCCTACAGATCCGGCAGAGTTTAATGTATCGAAAAGACAAGATCAAAAGGTTGCTGCAGATATCGCGCTTACAATGAGTCCGTCGGAATTTGGGTTTGATTGCCGAATGTACAACTGCAGGAGAAATGTGGTTAAGGTTGAATTCCAAGTACCAATCAAAGGGTCCTGCTTGTGAAGCAATATTGCTCAAATGTGTCGAGTTGTCACGTATGTGAGACTATGAAAATGTGAGTGAACATTTAAATAACTTTTTCGATGTAATGGCAGAGTTAAAAGAGATCGGATTCTCAATCGGTGATGAACTTTTGGAGATTTTACTTCAGTATAGCCTTCCGGATTCATTTGAAACCTTTTGGTATGCGTTAGTAACACGTAATGGACTGCCAAAGCCCGAAATGCTGTATATGAAAGTTCTAGATGAGTCGGAATCGAAAATAAAACCGTGTCCAATGCATTATATGCGAAAAAAGAGCAAGAAAAGTTGAAACATGTGAAATCAAAATAAAATCGTGGGTATTTTAAATGCGGATATTACGCAAGAAATTGTGGAGTAAAAAAAAAAATACACAAAGAAAATAATCAAACGTTTATTTTACGACAATAGAATCAGTTTATTTGTGCCCGGATGCACGTCGAATATGAGTGCAAACATTAAAAATTTGAGCAGTTGAAAAATATGAATCAGGAGCTTAGTTTGGCAAATAACAATTACACAACTATAAGTGGTGTTAGCTTAATAAAAATTTGTAACTGAAGGATGTTTTATATGTATTTGATTTACGCAAAATTTTGTTATCAGTTATTTGGTTATCAGTATCAAAAAGTGGTGATAGTGGATCAAAATAAAAAAGTGATTTGTACCTAGAAGAACATGGAATAAAACGTCGTTTGGCAACTCCCCAAACGACCAGTAAAATGGTACGGCTGAACTTAAAAATAGGACCCTCGTTGAAATGGCGCCATTCATGATGAAAACGACATCGTTTTGGACCGGAGCCATTAATATGCATGTTATGTTCGAAATAGGTATGTTACAAAAGCTAATGGTGAAATTCCATATAAGCTTTGGACAAATAGAAAGCCAACAGTAATGCATATGAAAGTTGTATGTGTTAAAAAATCATGGCAAGGGCAAATTTGACTCACGTTCGGAACTGTGTGCTTTCGTGGATATTTATCAGAATCAAAAGCATATCGTATGTGGTTTTATAAAAAGAGAGACGTCATGATTAGTCAAGACGTTAAAATCAATAATGAAAACAATTTAACAATAAATGCGAAAATTTTTATAATCCTGAGGACAATGATGTTATTGAAATTGAATGTGAACTATCGTCCGAAGAAATTGTCCAATCAGAAACGCGCATAGATGAGATTGTAAATCATTTTCACTACTATACCTTATGCAATATATATAAAATAAATATCAATCATTCATTCCTGCAAAAATCATTTAAGAAGCTTCATAAGCCAATTTTTGGTTATCGCAGGGTGAATACAGGATAATTTTTTAAAAAGCATAGGTCCTTCTCTAAAGCTTTTTCATACATTTCAGTTCGATCCGAACAGAAGTTTAGGAGATACAGATTTATTACTAAAAATTTTAAGTTTGATACCACTGTGCGATGGTGAATGATCCAAAACCATAAAGCTAAGGAGAAGCATGATGCAAACGATTCGAAGACTGCAATAGAAGACGAGAATTTAGCACGAATACGTAACAAAACGAAAAACAATTAACAGCCGATTGGCATTTAGAAAGAAAGACGATGATAATAAAAAGTTTCGTCTTGTAGCAAAAAGCTACGCTCACGTTAAGGTGAAGACTTTCACGAAACGTTTTCTCCCGTAGCCCGTTCATCATCAATAAGACTTTTAGCAGCATTGGTAGCAGAATTATAGTTGGAGATTCATGAAATGGATATCATCACAGCCAGCGTTACAGTTGGGCGACTTTAGTCGTCAATTTCCCCTTTTTCATCTATCTGGCCATTTTTTAGCCCCTTTTTTAAAATGGAAGATTATGTGCTAAATGGCGAAAAACTAAGTAATTTGAAATATTTTGACCCATGATATATTAATTTCAACAAATACATAAATCAATTATTTTGAAATTATTTTAAAATATAGTGATGTTATAAAAAATCACGGGGAATTTTAAATAAACTAATCCTGATAATAGCTAAAGCTAATGATAAAGTTTATAAAAAACTATTTAAGGCTTTTTAAAAATTTAAAAATTCAACGGTAACGCTGATCACAGCATAGCCGTACGACGAGCTTGATGAAAGTATGTATATTAAAAGTCTAGATCAGTTGAAGCCTATATTAAAAAACTGATAATGTTAAAAAATATAACCAAAGCGTCGAGACGATAGCTGGCAGATATTGGTAGGCTGCAGGCAATATCCAATATCCAAGCATTGTATGGCCTGCGCAAGTCTAGTTTAATGTGATGCCATAAATTAACTACAAAACTACACAATTTGGAACTGAAGCCAACTATAAAAAATCCTTGATTGTTTTCAAAGAAAAAAGGCGATACAATTTTAATAATTTTGATCATTTGATGCCATAAACCATGGGTTTTTGATAATTCTGGAGGGGGTCTTTCATGGGACCTACGGTCAATTATCGACTAGTTATTATAAGATTTGATGGTGTAAATTATATTTCTGTAAAATATCTTAATATTATCATTTAAATTATATTTATTATGCGCCCGATTTCCGAAAGAAGGTTTTATATGAGAGCTATGGTTAATTATGGACCGATTGTGATAAAATTTAGCACTAGGTTTTATACCCATATAAAACTTATTTGCATTAAATATTATTGTGTTGCTAGTAAATTATATTGGACTTATGCACTTTAAAGTGATTTTAGGAAGCCGGGCTTATATGAAAGCCATGGTAAATTTTCTACTTATCTTGCATACAGATAGATTTTAACAAAATCTTATCAAATATCGAAAAAGTTAAGAAAATTATTAATTTGTACGATTTTATGAAGTTTTAATAGTCTTTAAATTTTTTATGGTTTACATGATTCAAATGTTAAATTCACTACTGCGTGAATTTAACACATTTCATAGCGTAGAGAAAAAATCTTCTCAGAAATTGTAACCCTTGAAATTTCATCTACGTAGGAGATTTCGCCCTTTGTTTTTAGATTATACGTATCTAAGTATGTTCATTTTAAATGCATATATTTCAATAAATACTTGAGATATTCAGTTCAGTATCATTTAATATAATAAATATATTAATCGGTACTGAACATGCTCTCTTGGATTATTTCTGCCACCTGTCTCAAAACTAATTAAAAGGACCAATTTCTATTTTAATAGGCCAACGTCATTTTAAAATGATAGGTCCTGATCACACAAAGTGTTAGAACCACAACTCACTTATGACCAGTTCCATGAAATGTTTTATGTTAGTTTCTTCCCCTTTAAGAAACCTACAAATTTCTATGTTCTGTAAATCGATTTCCAGTGAAAGTGGAAATGTTCCGATTTTTAAAGATAATAATATGTATTATATTCTAACGAAACTGAAGCTGAAGTGCTCACTTTTAAGGTATTTATCATTGAAGAATTTTTTTTTATTATATTTAATCTAAATAAAACCATTTAATTATTAAGTATCGTATTTAATTCTTCATTTTCGATATAGTAATTATATTTTTTGAGTTTTTTTACTAAATATAAAATAAGTAATTATCAAAAATTTTAACTTAGTACTCTGATGGTGAAAAAAGTAGTATTTGAAATTTATTTTGATACCGAAAAACATTCCCATTTTCCATCTTTCTTCAAAAACAATTTCTCAAGCCATTTCTCCAAGTGTTTGTCACGTTTTCCTCTCATCCAAAGAAGTCAATAACATCCTGAACTTGTGATGCAGAAGTACTGCAAATTCGAATCATTTCCAATGAATTTAACATAGGCTTGTAATTTTTATGCAGTTTTATATATATATATTTGGTTAAAACTGTTATTATTGAGTAACAAGCATTTCTAAATTCTTAACGTCTTATATCAGAAATAACATATTTGGATGATGTTTATATAACTTCTTAAGCACAAATTTACTGAAACTTTAGAAGTACTGAAAAAGTAATTCCTTAAAAATGACTTCTATTTATTTTTGGCTGGGCAAAGGCAGAGCAATTAAAGGCTTTCTCACATTCAGCTGGATATGTGTTAAATTCACTTTAACTGCATTGGGTAAAGCGCCAGAAAATATAATAGCAAATATAACATAATTATGTTAAGAATTTTTGGCAGTTTTACAGGTCTAGCTATTAAATCAATACGAGTTGCTGTGTCATAATTTAAGACCTCATATTGCCAGTATCGCATATTTAATATTCTTTATGAAACTAAAGGGAAAAAATGTTGCTAGAAAATAATTAAAAATGTTGCAATTTGATAATAGATAAATTATGTTTTATTATGAATAAATAGAGTGTAATTAATTAGGTAATTATTGACTATTTTATAGTTTAGACTATAGACTATTTTATAGTCTAGACTATAGATTATTTTATAGTCCAGACTTTGGGTTACTTTATAGTCTAGGCTATGGATTTTTTTATAGTCTAGACTATAGACTATTTTATAGTCTAGACCATATACTAAGTGAAAATATTAACCTTCAACATTATATTATGTAGCATCATGAGATGTTACTCTGTTATCTTCACGAATGTTGTAAGATGCTAAATTGCCAATTGGAACATAACAAATTAGATCCAAAATTTAGTTTTATATATTTCCAGATAAGTGAGTGGATCACAGAACTAAATATAATCTACAGTCCTGTTACTGTATGGATACAAATGTTCCTCATGGTCACTAACTCCATAGTGGTTTATGTCACAATTTTATTTATTTTTTTCGCGCCACATATAGACTATTTTACAGTGTAGACTATAGAATTACTCTTTTAGACTACTGATTATTTTATAGTATAGGCTAAAAACTACTTTATATTCTAAGCTAGATAATAGACTATTTTATATTTTAGACTGTATTATTTTATTTTATAGCCTAGAATATAGACTATTTTATATTTTTGACTATAGACTATTTTATAGTCTAGACCATAGGCTATTTTATAATCTAAACTATAGACTATTTTGTGGTCTAGACTATTTACTACTTTATGGTCTTTACTATAAACTATTTTATAGTCTAGACTATAGATAATTTTATAGTTTAGATTATACACTATAGTAGACTATAGACTTTTTATAGCCTATAGTATATATGAGATTGTAAACTAGAGATTAGCTTATTGTTTACACTTTAGACTAGCTTATAGTTTATTCTATAGACTATCTTATAATTTGACGAATATTTGAGCGTCTTAAAGAAATGTATAGATTTTATTTCCGTTTGAAAAAGAGTAATTCCAATTTTATTTTAAAAATTTTGACCTCTCTGAAATTTTCTCTGTAGCAAAAACTTCCTACCAAAAAAATATAAAAAAAATTAAAAATGGACTTTTTTATATACTCAACACTAAAGAAAATTATTACAAAGAAATATGTTAGTAAGAATATTTTTTTAAAATAATTTGTATATGGCATCTTAAAATATAAGTTTTGACAAATCCAGTGCAAAAAAAAAAAAAGAAAAAAAATATTTTGATATCTTTTATATAACAAAATTTATGGGCATTTAAATAAATATGTTAGTCACTTTTAAATCTATAGAGTTGCAACAGTTCTCAAAATAAAAATGTGAAAAATTCATTTTGCATGCCTCTGTATCACCCTCTACACATTCACCAAATTTTATCTAAATCGGTAACCAAGGGTGAAAAGTTTTTAAATTTAAAATGGATTTACTCAAAAGTAATAATTTAATATTAAAAAAATAAATAAAACAAAATGCAATAAAATATTACTTTTTTATAAAATACAGTTTTTTCTATTCATCCTTCTGTTCAAATACTCTCAATGTATTTTTAAATTCCTCCTGCTAAATCAGGCCACATCACGCGAATTACTTAAAAAGCGTATGGTATTTGCCACATCATTTTGCACTAAAATTAATACATGGTATGTGGTAAAACTAAATATTATAAACGAAGTATGTTTATTCAAATTAAACATTCCATAAATGTCAATAAAAAGACGTCTTTGGACCAAATGCAAGGATAGAAGTTCGCACTAAAATAAACATATGTAAATTTATGAAATTTATTATTAAATTAAAAAAAATATCAACTTACACTTTTATCCAAACTAGCCTCCAAATCTTGAAATTCGTTGAATTGCTTTAAAATTGAAACCATCATTTCATATGAATTCTGTACTATATCACAATTAACATCCACCAAATACAAATCCAATACCAAACCACAATATCTAAGTCCATTTATGGCCAGATCATAATAAGTTATATTAAATTTAGAAGAATCTATAATCATAATTAGAAAATAATAGCCCATAGCAGTGTTATTTAAGATATGAGTCACTAAACCCATTAAAATTTGAAACTTATAAGAATAATTTAATTCCGTCACTATATTCATAAGATTACAGTGTATTACGGTAATATAATCCATTTCAGCAGCCAAGACTTTTTGCATTTGCTGTTGCGAACGACGGGAATGCCATGATTTTGTTCTTACAATGGTATTATAAATTTCCTTAAGACGATAATTGATAATATAAAATCTTGAACCAATATACAACAGACACATGTAATAGTGCGTGATAACGCCATGTAAGATATTCAAAACTACCAGGGCATAAACAAATGTCACATACCACCAGCCGGATGTATTGGCTATATATCGGTACACTATATATAAAATCAATATAGATTGCAGCCACACACTGATATATTTGAAAAAGAATAAGTTATCGAATTTATCAATTAACTCTGGAGGATATGAAACTCTTTCAAAGTATTCCTCCTCCAGCAAAATTAAACGCTCCACAATTCTTTTAACATTACGCTCACGTTTCCAGCGCAGCACTAGAGTCATAACGGTGGCTATACACCTGAGACTTAAATTAATGAAATTGATTAATTTCATTTGTAAATTATCCCCATAAAAATTTTTGTCATTTGTACCATGCCACAGTAACATGGGCGTCACTAAAACAATCATCACATTACTAATAATGGCATAAAAATGCAGATATTTGGAATTGATGAATTTCCGGGTTTTAAAATCAAAATTTAAAGTGATAATACCAATTAATATGGAGAAATAATAAGTTTGTAATACAAAGGAATAACGTAACTTTGAACGAATTTTAGAACGTCGAGTTCGCGTTGTTGTGACCATAATGAGGTTTAAGTTTGAAATGAACCTTTAAGGGACTAAATAACAAGTTATTGTTTTGAAGATGATAGTAAATAATGTGGAAATCAACATGTTTCACCTGTAATATACTTTTGATTTTATTGGAGAATGTTCTGTATAGATTTGTAATATGGGGAGATTATCAGAAATGATATGATTGGTTGAGGTTTGAGAAATGTAATTAAGTTTTGTATTGTTAAGGAAAAAACCATTAGTGAGGAAGTAATTTGTAGTCTTACTGAAGAGATTAAATACTTTAATTGTTAATATAGAAAGTATGAAATTATTTTTTTCAAAATTATTGCAGGTTTAATATCAATAACTAGACTATAGTGTAGTCTATTGTCTAGGTTATAAACTAGTTTACAGTCTATCAATCCATAATTACCAATAGTAAACTAAAGCGAATAGTTTATTTCTGCTATCAGTATTATTAAGAATTTTATTTTTACTGTTCACCGATTGAAGTCCAAATTTGGTCATATAAAAACCACTAATCAAGTGTATGGCTATAAAAAATTCCTGCAATTAAAGCTAGAATAATAGTGCAAAAAAACTTCGGATTAGAGCTGGAATACGATTATAAAAACATGGAATATATGCACAGAAAAAAAATTATTGCTTAAAATTTTTCAACTAACATTGTTTTCAGGTTTTGTTTACTAAAGTTTAATTAACAAATTAATTGATACAATAAATTTTTTTATTAGTTTTAAAATATTTTTCAAAAACAACCTGAAGTACTGACATTTGTTTAATATTATTAATTAAATTTTGTAGCGAATGAGTGTATTTTTGAGAATTTTTTAATGCTCCAGTCAGGAAGAGGAAACTAAAATATTTCCGTGTATCCTTTGATTTTTTTCACCAAAATATTAATAGTTATTGTTTTATATTAAAAAAATTATTTTATAAATATTGTTTTCAAATTCTAAATTATGCATCTAAAATTACTATATGAAGATATTGAATCATTGAAAAAGTAATAGCATATTTTTCCAACTTTGTGTTTTTGATAATGTTCCAAATTTCTACTAATTAAAATTTTAATTGAAATCAATTTAAGGTTTTAAATTAATTTAAGTTAGTTTAGATCAATACATAAAAATATGTTCATATCGCAATATTTAGATTTGGTTTTATCTCATTTAGCTTCAATTATACACTGGAGCATATTCCTGTAAACAAACATCAATTTTTTTTTAATTAATTTGCGAAAAATGGGGCTAAAGGTGCTACTATCTATCTGATCTATTAGATTTAAAACCGGACTGTAAGCCGGCCAGTCCAATAGTGGAATACTGTGTTCATTAAACCATGATTTAAATTGGTTCGAGTCGTGAATTGAAGCGTTATCCTGTTGGAATATGCAATCTTCATCAATTTTTCCATTCATAAATGAGAGAAGAGCATCTTCCAACAGTTCATTATAAATTGCACTGTTCATTTTAGTTGGAATAAAACATATTTTTGATTTTCCTGCAGCTGAAAAAGCTGCCCAAACCATAAACTTCCTCCAGCGAAATTGCGTTTCGACATACGAATTTCGTTCGACCTCAAATCATGCCAGTAGCAAGAATATAAATCGGAATCATCCAAACTGAATTTCTGGTTTCTTCTTTTATTTTATTAATTTGCCTTTGTGTTAATTTTTGATTACCTTTTGTTGGTTTCCGCACTCCGTATTTCTGCCCTTTCATAATAAAGCCTCGATTAACTTCAATCTCCCAATTTCGCTGTTAGAACAGCTTTGATCAAGAAAAGTTCCTTTGGGCGTCCTTTGAGCTGATGAAATTTTCCAATTAAAACAAAAATATTTCCACTAAACAGAGATGTTGTCATCAAAAACTTACCTCAAGCGAAACAGACAACTAAAACTGTTAAAACTTTTTAATATTTTTTTGCAATAACTTTTTAGAAAAAATTTTCTTGACCGCGTTTATAGGAATATTCCATTGAAATGATCACCAATATTTTCTGATTGCGAAATTAAAGAAAACAACAAAAGCAAGAAACAAATATTTCTTACATAAAAAAGTACCGTTATATCACGAATTATTGTAATAACACAACATTGTTTTTGGTTAAGAGAAACGAATATACCTCAAAGAAAAACAAAAATTTTAAATGCGTTTATAGGAATATGCAGCAGTGTATTATTTTATTGAAATTTTAAATTTTAAAATTAATAATTAAAGTAATATTTTAATTAACATTTCGGTTCCTTCAATCATCGTCTTGACGGATTTAATTAAAATATAAATTTTTATTTACAGTTAACTTATTGATTCTTTCAATTAACAGATTTCTTATGTCACAGTGCAACAAGAAAAACGCCTTAATAATTCCAACGCAAGATGAAAGCGTATCAGTAGTCTAGCAAAACACCAAAAAGGTTTTTCAAATGTAGTTCGAATTTCGGTTACATAGGGTTCGAATTTTTCGGAGCAATTTTTTCTCTATGATTGGAAATAAAACTCGTTTAAATTACTTAATTCAATTGTTATTATATGTTGTTTTTTTTATAGACTATTATTATTATTGTACTAGATTTTTGATGATCGCCACTCTCTTTTTACGCCCATTTTTGTAGAAATATTGTTCACACTATTTAACTTGACTTTATATCTAAACTGCTGAACCGATGAAGTACAGAGTGGTTGCTTTGCATTTTGGTAAGCAAATTTCGAATTTTATAAAATTTTTGACGACAGTGGTAAAATAAAATATCATTGTATAATAAAAGTGACCAAAAGAGAGGCGTGGCACCTTCGTGGATTAAATTTTCTAATGTACAATATTTGCTATTATTTGTATCTGTAAAATTTTTTGTGAATTGTCTTAGTATCTTTTGTAACTTAGTATACAAAATTGATTTTTGTTGAAAGTGGACTAAAAACTGGGCGTGGCATCCAATTTATATTTTAGTCGATAGTTTTCTCCAAAAAATACTTGATATATGTGATTAATTTCATTTGAACTTCTAAAAAAAGGGCATTTTTATTTATTATGACCTCCACCACCACTAGTAATGAAAGAGAGTATACTAAGTTTGTTGTTTCGTATTTAGCATCAAGAAGTAATGATTTAAGATCCCATTTTTATATTCTTGGTAAATATGAAATTCTGAGTCGATTAAGCTATGTACATCCGTCCATCTGTGGGAATCATTCTCACGTCCAAACTACTAGCACGCATTAAATGAAATTCACCCAGATTATTTGTTGTTTTCCTAAGCAGTTTGGCATAATCAGAAAAAAATCAGAAAAATCGGTTTAGTAGAAAAAGGTTATGGAACTATGTCTAGAAAAAAAAAAGACTGGCGATTTTTCATTAAAATTTCACAATTTAGTTGATAAATTTTAATTGGTCCAGAATGAAAAACTAATGAGAAGGTGAAAAATTAATTTTTTTAATTTAAAAAAAATTTATTTTTCTGGCCTTATTTTTTAGAACATTTAGCCTTTTTTGACCTCTTTTAATGTATATTTTAGCGTCTCCTGGCAACACTGATGTATATATACAGAGAGGCATATAATTATGTTGTATTTGATCGTGGTGTGTTCGATTTAAATGCAACATTTGTAACTAAACTTAATGTTTATAGTTTGATGTGTTTCATACTTTTAACACGTATAGAAGAGAATAGGAGTATTTATCAAAAGTCTAATTAATTATAAAAAAATGTTACTGGGGTTTTATAAATATCAAATGAATTTTAATATTTTCTGGTTTCATTTACTTTGTGATATATTATAGTTTCCTAAGCTTTTTTTGGAAAATTTGGCCAGAGTAAAGTATTTTGACAATAATAAAAAAAGTCAAAAGGTCGTAACATCAACTTCATAAACGAAATGGTCGTAAAATTTGTTCCATTGAAGAAAAATTTGGTTTGAAGAGTATTTTATGTTTTATCTACATATTTTTGCTTTATGTGTTAATTTTTTTTTATAAAATTTAACTTAATTGCTTAAATTTAAAGCAAAAAATTAAAAATTGTCATGAAATGTTTTTTTGCTTTTGCTGTAAAAAAAAATTAAAGTGTGGCTACGGCTTTATGCATTTTATATATCATACGTTGTGTGTAATATTTATTTATATTTTTCTTAGCGACATTGAGATGTTTCCCTAAAACTCTTAGATAAATGATAAATTTAATACAAATTTGAAATTGAAATGATTTATGAGATAAAATTAACATCTTTTGTACATTTCATTCGACTGGTCCACTTGAGTTTAGAATGCACAAGTTTTTGTACTTGATTTAGTTTTCATCATAAAAAAATCAATTTTAATTGAGGAATATAAGTGATTACAAATTTTTCCTTATATATAGTTTTCTCACGAACTGAAATTAAAGTTTTTTACTTAACAAAAATATATTTTTGATGTTCACAGATTTTTTTCTATTTTATCTGAAAACTTTATATATATATATAATATGTATAAAATAAATAAAATATGTATAAAATAGATAAAATGTATATAAAATAAAAATAAATCTAAATTTTTCGGCTAAAATAATCGATTTTTTTCTAAGAAATAAAGACTTTAGAGCACTTAAGTGATTATGATTTTAGTTTTTCCTTCTAACATTGAATTTTTGTGAGAAATATAAGACATCACAAAAAAAAAAAAAAAAAAAAATCGTTATAATATCCTAATAAGTGAATTTGTTATTTCAGGTATATTGCCAAAGGTGTTTAAAAAATTCCAAATTTTTACAGCTATATTTTATAAATTTCAAAAAGTGGGAAATATTTTTAATTAGAACCAAGAACACCACTTTCTGTTAAAGTACTATACTATTGTAAATGCTAAAAAAATAATTAATAGCTTATTTTTCATATAAAATCTATATCTACAAATAATTTATATCTACAAATAAAAAATTTTAAAAATAATGTGTGATTGGTGGAGGATATTTAGGATTCGGTATAGCTGAATATAGCATTCTAACTTGTTTTATATCCTACATTTCCTTTCGGTGGATGCACGATATATAATATATAAATATCGGTTAAATCGTTTGAAGAATGAGATTACTCATATATGGGCATAAAAAGGAATGGGATTTAATATCTAAAAGAAGCTTTGTGCTCATTAAAACAATAAATACTCATACGAGTACATTGAAATTTATTAATTTAAATATTTTTTATTTACACACATAATGAAAAAAGAGTCCATAAAATCAAAATTCGAATTAACTTTGAAAAACCCTTTCGAGATTTAATTAATCTGATGGTATACTTTCATTTTGCATGGAAATCACTGAGGCAATATTTGGTGATCCAAAATTTTTCGCATAGTGCATTTTGTATTATTTTTTTTATTATTTTTTTAATTAAAATTTTAATGAATTTTAATGAAAAAAAAATAATAATTTTTTAATTTTCACAATCATTAGTAATTAATTGATCTTTCGGTGAGAGGTGCAAATTTAACAAATCTTTAGATTTTATAAATAATTTTTGTAATTAAATAATTTTTTAATTTTTTTTTCTATTAGGTATTCGATTTATGTTGTCATTCTCTTCGTCTACTGGTTGAAATTAACATTCGAAATGTTCTCGGTGTCTGAGGGATTTGTCTTATATGTTATTCTTAAAAAAATTACCAATTTATAAAAAATATAAAGTTTTAAAAAAACATCATTCTAAAAAAAGTGTATATTTTTTTAAATTTAAATTTCTCAGAAAACAAGTATATTAAAAAAAATATTTTACCAAAAAATATGTCATTTTTAAAATTAAAAAAAGCCTCACTGAAAGGTACATATTTAACAAAATTATCATTTATCTAAAATGTAACATTTTTCAAAGAAGTTGCAATAAACCAACAATTTTTCAAACAAAGGTACCAATAATCAAAAAAAGTTTCCAATTTTTAAGGCAAAAATTTCAAATATTAAAATTTGAAATTTTACAAGATTTGGTACTGAAAAGTAAGCTAGAGTTTTTTTTCACTTCTTATCTTTTATAATTTTATATTTTAATAAAAATCCATTTAAAATATTTTAATTTAATAAAATCATATTTTTAATTCTTTTTAGAATATTTTAAATCATATTGTATTAAAACAATAGCATTAGATATGGTAGAACTAAATATAGCATAAGCCATAGGTCGATTCATTTTATACAGACCCACTAAATCGAATTCCAAAGGATATGAGGCCAGTTGCAAAGCAAAGTTGTTGAGCTGTAAAGAAAGTTATATTAAATTAAAATTCTGAATAAGATTTGCGGTTTTTAATAAGGGTTTTAATTCTTGTCTCGATATTGGAATCGTTTTTTTTTTTTTTTGATGTTAAATATAGTTTAATTCAATTACAACACTTTTTTATTATTTTAATTCCTAAACTACTTACACTTCTCTCCAATCTTTCATTCATTTTCGACATCCATGCTTGCCTTTCTTTTAATAACTTTTCTGTTTCCTCTGCCAAATCTATTGTATTTAATATTACATATATAAATAATTTCAAATCAAAATAATATATTAAAAATGCCACTGGTACAAAATATGCTATCCACTTGCCATATAAGGCCCACATATCAAAATGTTCCGAGAACATACAAAACATATAAATCACACAAATATTATTTACATACAAATTCAACATGACACAAACTCCTTGCACATCGTACATTCTATTAATACGCTTTAAATAGTTCTTCAGCTTAAACTGAACTAAAGCCAATTCGTCTAGCTCATCAGCCAATTGGTAGCAACGATTCATTAATAACGATTGTCTCAAGCGATTTAACGGTTCAGTTCGACAAATAGTGGCTGCAGAATCTAAAATTCTTTTTACTTCATCATTAATAATGAGCATTAAAATTTTGACATTTAAAATGGCAAAATAATATAATGTCATTATAACATTTAGCACAGTGGGTATCAGTGCTAAAGGCAGTAATATGTAAGGATTCTCCATATCGAATATTTCTCTAAAAATATCCACTGTTAGCAAAAACATTAGCACATCCACTATAAATGAACGTTGTAACTTTACTCTTATACCACATTCCAAATATTTCATATATTTTTGAACCATTTGCCATTTTTGTAGAAAATCTTTACAAAATTTTTGATAAGAATTTATTAAATGCACAAAATCTTTCCGTTTAGTCCAGTTATAGAATATAGTTATTATAACGCCAACAATACGTATAACTGATGTTAGAAGATTTAGTTTATAATGTAGTTCTGAGCTGCCGGCCGGAAGGTGTTTGATTTCCATATTTAAAAGAAAATATATCAAAATTATAAACATTATTAAGCTCACTAGAGCACTGTAAGCAGTAATGTGATTTTTTACTCGAGCTTTTCCTGTACGACAATCATAACAGAAATTCAAAATACCTAATAATTGAGCGTAAATATATACTGTGTCTACCATCAAATATGTTGACCGTTTCATGTTTTGATAGAGAATAAACAGAAATTAAAGTGGAAGTTAATCTAGAAGTGGTGGTGATAATAATTATTATTGGGTGTGTGTGTGTGTGTTTTTTTTTAAAGAACAGGGTTAAAAAGAGTTTATTCGGCATGCAGAATATCCTAAATTATGAGAGGACATTTATTTTTTATTTATCTACAACTAGCTTACCCCGGTATGCTATGCTACTCTTATTGATGCGATAACTATTATTTACTTTTTATATATAAAAAGGGTTACAACCCGTCCTATTCTCTCGTCAACAACGGCGAACGTTCTATAATTGTTCTCTAAATATTACAAATAAAGATTTAATTTGTATGAGCGCTACCCTTAGATCTATCCGTCCAATTTTCTTTTTCATTGTGGAACTGAATAAAAAAATTTACTCCACAAAATCGTAAGACTTTCTGTAATGCTCTTTAGATATGCTATAAATAAGATTTACTTTATATGAGGGCTAATACTCCCCCATGTCCTACCCGTCCACTTTTTCATTTCAGTTGTGTATCTTGATAAGAAAAACATTCCACAAAATCTTAATACTTTCTCCGTAACGGTTTTTTAGATATGCGATAAATAATATTCGCTTTGTATGGAGGCTACCCCTGGACCTGTCCTTCCTATTTTCGTCACAATTGTGAAGCTTGGTAAGACAATTATTGTCACAAAATTTTAAGAATTTCGCTACAATAGTTCTTTAGATATGCGGCAATTAATATTTTAAACACTTAAAAACAAAACATTTTATTCATAATAAAATTTTAAATAAATGTTAAACAATTGTTAGTGCACGCGGAGAAAAAACATGGTTACGGCATTGTCACTTCAACAATATTACGTTCTCATTGTTAGTTGTCATTCATTTCAATAATACTGTGTTCATAATAACAATGTTTTTGTTTCAGTATTAATATTCAATGTTTACATTCAATCAAAATTTTAATATAGTTGACTACAAAAATTTTATGATTTTGCATATTTTTATCAGGAACAGAATTTTATTAATATAAAAAATATTATTATTTCTACAAACATTAAATATTAGCAATATTTTTTCTTGCTCTTACACTATATTTGACTTTCAAACCATATTAATATTATTATTCCCATAACAAAAAAAAGGTACAAATATATATGCTTTTTACAAATATTGTTGAAAAATTCACAACTTGTTCGTTTTTGAATATATATTTTTTTTTTTGAATTAATAATTAATAATTTTAAGTTAATGTACTATATTTTAATATATGATGACATAAAATCATAATATGGTAAGATTGAATAATAATATGATAAGATGGTATAATGATATGATAATGGTATAATGATATGATAAGATGGGATAGTAATTTTATAAGATGCGATAATAATATGATAAAATGGAATAATATTATTATAAAATGAAAAGATTTTATAACAATATGAAAAACTCGAAGTATAACATGAAGAAACGAAGCACAATATGATAAAATCACACAATATGAAAAAATGGAATCATAACAATTATTATTTATAATCATATCTATTTTTAGCTGTTACCATATATTCCAATCAAAATATGTTGTTCTTAGATTATGATCACTGCAACTATTTTTTCTCTGTGTATGTAAAAATTAGCTACAGTTTTGAAAAATTTAACTTGAAATACAAAAAGATTTCATTACTTTTAATACCTTCTCGTGATACCATTATACATGATGTAATTAATTAATAAAAATTAATTTAATCAATACTTTGGGGTATAAGTGTAAATACATATTTATAGCTTATAGTAAAGAACACAACGCACAGTGTGAGATTTCACAAAAGTTAAAAATAATAAAGTTTTATAAATATATGAATTTTAGTATAAAACATTACTAGACTAATATGAGGACTTGGTTACAAAAATGATCGATATTAGACCCACCTCCTATACAATTGCTAACATTTTTTTTTTCTGATAATGTACATTTCCTGATAAAAACATGACTTAAAAAACAAAAAATCTTCCAGTTCATGTTGTGAGGTTTTTATTAGACTCAAAAACATTACAGTTAGATGTACAGTTATATTTTTACAATTAACAAATTATGATATGATATGATATGAAATATGATTAAAATTAAGGAACGTAATGAATATGAGTAATATCATAAAAATCACAATTTAATAATTATTTTTCGATTTTTATTTTAAAAAATAACGAAAATAAGTGAACTAGATATATTTCACGTGTTGAACACGAATCATCCTTCATTTTTTCTCATCACGTATTGATTTCTTTTTTCATGCAAAATTGGAAAAATTTTGTTCCTCAATCCTGAAAATATTGAGGGGATAATAAAATGTTAATTTAACTTCAAGATAATTTTAATAGGCATCTATTGCAGTTTTATTTATCGTTCACGAGTTATACTAGTGTGAATGCCTAAGAAGGGGTCATGTTAGACATGCCCAAAAAAAGAAAGTCAATAAGTGATAAAAAAGTGAAAGCAAATTCTTGTTCAGAACATGAAATTCCATCTAGTCCATCTATTTTTGTTTAAAGATGTAAAAAAAGTTTTTTGTGCCCACCAGTGCACAGTGGACAGAATCGAAGTTTTTTGCAAATAAATCTGTAACTTCTAATTGACTGGTTGGATTTACATATAATTTCATGTAGACATAGCAAAGGAGTGTATAATTTTGGTGCTCAAAATAAGACACCTCAGACATAGAAAATTTTTACCGCTTTCCAAATTTTTGATTCTTATCCAATTTTACATCTTTTTTAAGCTCTTGCTAAAACCTTAGCAAGAGCATTAAGAAGATTTAAAAATATTTGAAATCGGATAAGAAACAAAAATTTGGTAAGCGGTTCAAAATTTACTATATCGAAAATATGCCATTTTGAGTGCCATAGTTCTTGAGGGGTTTATGGGGTCACCCTTTCAAACTTATAATTGTACACTTCTCTGTTATGCATATGTAAAATTTTATGTAAATCCAACTAGCCGATTAGAAGTTACAGATTTATTTTCAAAAATATTCGATTTTGCCCGAATGTTCGACTATAAACTTTTATCTAGTCTACAATATAAAACAGTCTATTAGACTATAGAATATGGACCGAAATTGAAGCTAAAATTAGATTTTTTTCTTTTTGATGAATTGAAATTCTTATATTTTAAATATTTCCACAAAGTTTCTTCATCAGCTACTTATATTTAAAATCATATTGCATTAAAACAATAGAATTTGCTATCATTGAACCAAACATAGCAAACACCATAGGTTTGTTCGCCACATACAAACCTACCAAATCTATTTCTAATGGAAATGAGGCCACTAGTAAAGAAAAGTTTTTCAACTGCAAAGAAAAATTAAAAAAATATTAAAAAGATTTCCTATAATCATCAAAAATAGCAAAACATACACTTCTTTCCAAAGTCTTGTCTCTATAAGAAAGACATGATTGTTTAAATTTTAACGATTTGGCCAATTTATCCGCCAAATTCGAGGCATCCAAAAGAGAATATAAAAATAATTTCAAATCCCAATAAAGTATTAGCAATGCCACAATCACTACAATGCCCTTTAAAGAATTTATTTGATTCCATAGATTTTCAGGTGATGAGGTCATAAATGTCATGTATACAATACAAATGTTATTTACGTAAACAGTCAACATGCAGCAAACGCCTTGTATATCATAAATACGGTTCACACGTGTCACATAGTGTTGTAATTGTAAGACCATTTGTGCTAAAACATTAACATAATCACTTAAACCCGTAATGTGATTTAAGATTAATTTTGAATTTATTTTTGTATCTGTAATACTATTTTGTTTTGACATTTTTAATATCATCTCTAATTCTTCATTTATTATTAGGAGTAATACGTTAATATTCAGTAAAATGAAGTAATAGTGCGTCATTATAACATTCAGTACAGTGGGCATAATAGCCAAGGCTAATATTAAATATATATTAGATATTTCAAAATTATCATGAAAATTTTGCAGTGATCCCACAAACACTATAAAATCAGATGCCAATGAAGTTTGACACTTTGCTCTTATACCTTTTTCTATATATTTTTTAAAGATCTTTTGTTTTTGATATTTTTGCAAGTAGTGCTGACGAAAACGTTGAAAGGAATTTATAAGTTCAATAAATTCATTGCGTTTTGTCCAATTAAAGATGACCGTGGTCAAAGATCCTCCAATACGTATGAATGTGATTAGAATACTTAATTTATATATTACTTCTGCATTTCCTGGTGGCCTTGATTTCATTTTCATGGTCATTGTAAAGTAAGGTATTACACCAAATATAGCCACATTCATGAGACCAGCATATAAGGTATTATAGGTATTTTTGTAGACTTTCCCTTGGCGCCAGTCATAGGAGAAGTTTAAAATTCCCAATAATTTTGCGTAATAATATGAGAAAACTATCATTAAATACGTTGAGCGTTTCATATTTACTGTGTGATTAATAACTAAATAGTTTTTATACTGAATGAAGTGTAAAGAGGTAATATATGCAAACATGTGTTTTAAAAAAAGGAAAGAAAGTTATTGTTTGTTTGCTCATAATAGAGGTGTTCACAGTTAGTTGTAAAATTTAGTTCAAGTTTGCTTAATCAAATTGAAGTCACATTTTAATATAGTCAAAAAGCAAATATTTATATCTGAGTTTCATTAAGATTATGTAATATAGTAAGTTATTTTCGTTTAACACTTTAAGTAAGATTTGTTACAATTGTTATTTGCTTTTTTTAACTTTCTGGACTATAATTTAAGACCAGCAGAATGGAATATCTATTTTCTTACACCTCAGTATTCGTAGTGACTTTTCCACTTAGTTTTCTTTGAAACCTAAAAATTTTGAGTACCTTAATGTATTAATTATTAACTTTGTTTAAATGTATAATTAATTAAAAAATGCTTATATGTTGATAGAGCCATCAATGTCCATAAGTAGCAACTAGGCAGTCCAATTATTCGAGTTTTCATATTAATCGGTTAATTCGACAAATATTTATTCTAGATTAAAAGTTGATCGATTAACCGGTGAATGACAAATTATTCGATTAACCGAATACTCTTGTAAAACATTTAAATAGCACTAATTATAGTACTCAATCTATTGAAACAGTTAGATCAAATTCTTTCACATAGGGTTTATTTTATCAGTTTTTTCGCACATTTGTATGAAAAAATTGAATTTTTTTTACCTAATAGTACAAAATATTCTACTAATCAACCTAATATTTAATAAATCAGTATTTTTAATGAATCCCTCTTTATTTTCTGTTTGAGAATGATTTGTCATAAAATTCAAAATTAATACTGGAAAGTATTATCACTTATATTTTGTTGACGAAAATTAAGATTTTTATGACTTATATAATTTTTAATTTAATTTGCTCAAAAATATATTTCCAGAATTTATTTTGTCACTAAAGTTCTGCAAACTATATCTTATAAAATATTGTAAGCCACTTGTTATTTTTCAAAAGCTTCAAATCAGTGTGTGAGCGGAGAAATAAATATGGTTCTGCAGATACTTAAAATCATATAATTACTGCTTGTGCTGTTCAATTTTATGAGCAAATGCTGTGTGTATTGTCATAGCGACCCAATAAGATATGAGCGTGCGATCCTTCACATAATATAAGACATTTGACCACTTGTCTATAGTCTATACTATAAAACAGTTTATAATGGTAACTTTAAAATAGTTTATAACTTAGTCTATAAATCGTTTACAATTTAACCTTTAATATAGTCCATATTCTAAACTATAAAATAGTTTATAGTCTAAACTATAAAAACATAGTTTATAATATAGCCTATAGTTTAAACTAGAAAATAGTTTATAGTCTAAACTATAAAGTTAGTGAAAATGGAAATCAGTTAAGAATTCAACAAATGACTAGACTATAAACTATTTTATAGTCTAGACTATAGACTATTTTATAGTCTAGACTATAGACTATTTTATAGTCTATACTATAGACTATTTTATAGTCTATACTATAGACTATTTTATAGTCTATACTATAGACTATTTTATAGTCTAGACTATAGACTATTTTATAGTCTATACTATAGACTATTTTATAGTCTAGACTATAGACTATTTTATAGTCTAGACTATAGACTATTTTATAGTCTAGACTATAGACTATTTTATAGTCTAGACTATAGACTATTTTATAGTCTAGACTATAGACTATTTTATAGTCTAGACTATAGACTATTTTATAGTCTAGACTATAGACTATTTTATAGTCTAGACTATAGACTATTTTATAGTCTAGACTATAGACTATTTTATAGTCTAGACTATAGACTATTTTATAGTCTAGACTATAGACTATTTTATAGTCTAGACTATAGACTATTTTATAGTCTAGACTATAGACTATTTTATAGTCTAGACTATAGACTATTTTATAGTCTAGACTATAGACTATTTTATAGTCTAGACTATAGACTATTTTATAGTCTAGACTATAGACTATTTTATAGTCTAGACTATAGACTATTTTATAGTCTAGACTATAGACTATTTTATAGTCTAGACTATAGACTATTTTATAGTCTAGAGTATAGACTATTTTATAGTCTAGACTATAGACTATTTTATAGTCTAGACTATAGACTATTTTATAGTCTAGACTATAGACTATTTTATAGTCTAGACTATAGACTATTTTATAGTCTAGACTATAGACTATTTTATAGTCTAGACTATAGACTATTTTATAGTCTAGACTATAGACTATTTTATAGTCTAGACTATAGACTATTTTATAGTCTAGACTATAGACTATTTTATAGTCTAGACTATAGACTATTTTATAGTCTAGACTATAGACTATTTTATAGTCTAGACTATAGACTATTTTATAGTCTAGACTATAGACTATTTTATAGTCTAGACTATAGACTATTTTATAGTCTAGACTATAGACTATTTTATAGTCTAGACTATAGACTATTTTATAGTCTAGACTATAGACTATTTTATAGTCTAGACTATAGACTATTTTATAGTCTTGACTATAGACTATTTTATAGTCTATACTATAGACTATTTTATAGTCTATACTATAGACTATTTTATAGTCTAGACTATAGACTATTTTATAGTCTAGACTATAGACTATTTTATAGTCTAGACTATAGACTATTTTACAGTCTATACTATAGACTATTTTACAGTCTATACTATAGACTATTTTATAGTCTATACTATAGACTATTTTATAGTCTATACTATAGACTATTTTATAGTCTATACTATAGACTATTTTATAGTCTATACTATAGACTATTTTATAGTCTATACTATAGACTATTTTATAGTCTATACTATAGACTATTTTATAGTCTATACTATAGACTATTTTATAGTCTATACTATAGACTATTTTATAGTCTATACTATAGACTATTTTATAGTCTATACTATAGACTATTTTATAGTCTATACTATAGACTATTTTATAGTCTATACTATAGACTATTTTATAGTCTATACTATAGACTATTTTATAGTCTATACTATAGACTATTTTATAGTCTATACTATAGACTATTTTATAGTCTATACTATAGACTATTTTATAGTCTATACTATAGACTATTTTATAGTCTATACTATAGACTATTTTATAGTCTATACTATAGACTATTTTATAGTCTATACTATAGACTATTTTATAGTCTATACTATAGACTATTTTATAGTCTATACTATAGACTATTTTATAGTCTATACTATAGACTATTTTATAGTCTATACTATAGACTATTTTATAGTCTATACTATAGACTATTTTATAGTCTATACTATAGACTATTTTATAGTCTATACTATAGACTATTTTATAGTCTATATTATAGACTATTTTATAGTCTATATTATAGACTATTTTATAGTCTATACTATAGACTATTTTATAGTCTATACTATAGACTATTTTATAGTCTATACTATAGACTATTTTATAGTCTATACTATAGACTATTTTATAGTCTATACTATAGACTATTTTATAGTCTATACTATAGACTATTTTATAGTCTATACTATAGACTATTTTATAGTCTATACTATAGACTATTTTATAGTCTATACTATAGACTATTTTATAGTCTATACTATAGACTATTTTATAGTCTATACTATAGACTATTTTATAGTCTATACTATAGACTATTTTATAGTCTATACTATAGACTATTTTATAGTCTATACTATAGACTATTTTATAGTCTATACTATAGACTATTTTATAGTCTATACTATAGACTATTTTATAGTCTATACTATAGACTATTTTATAGTCTATACTATAGACTATTTTATAGTCTATACTATAGACTATTTTATAGTCTATACTATAGACTATTTTATAGTCTATACTATAGACTATTTTATAGTCTATACTATAGACTATTTTATAGTCTATACTATAGACTATTTTATAGTCTATACTATAGACTATTTTATAGTCTATACTATAGACTATTTTATATATAGACTATAAAATAGTATAGACTATAAAATAGTCTATAGTATAGACTATAAAATACTATACTATAGACTATTTAATATATAGACTATAAAATAGTCTATAGTATAGATTATAAAATAGTCTATAGTATAGACTATAAAACTATTATATAGTCTATACTATAGTATAGTATAGACTATTTTATAGTCTATACTATAGACTATTTTATAGTCTACACTATAGACTATTTTATAGTCTAGACTATAGACTATTTTATAGTCTATACTATAGACTATTTTATAGTCTATACTATTTTATAGTCTATATATAAAATAGTCTATAGTATAGACTATAAAATAGTCTATAGTATAGACTATAAAATAGTCTATAGTATAGACTATAAAATAGTCTATAGTATAGACTATAAAATAGTCTATAGTATAGACTATAAAATAGTCTATAGTATAGACTATAAAATAGTCTATAGTATAGACTATAAAATAGTCTATAGTATAGACTATAAAATAGTCTATAGTATAGACTATAAAATAGTCTATAGTATAGACTATAAAATAGTCTATAGTATAGACTATAAAATAGTCTATAGTATAGACTATAAAATAGTCTATAGTATAGACTATAAAATAGTCTATAGTATAGACTATAAAATAGTCTATAGTATAGATTATAAAATAGTCTATAGTATAGACTATAAAATAGTCTATAGTATAGACTATAAAATAGTCTATAGTATAGACTATAAAATACTATACTATAGACTATTTAATATATAGACTATAAAATAGTCTATAGTATAGACTATAAAATAGTCTATAGTATAGACTATAAAACTATTATATAGTCTATACTATAGTATAGTATAGACTATTTTATAGTCTATACTATAGACTATTTTATAGTCTACACTATAGACTATTTTATAGTCTAGACTATAGACTATTTTATAGTCTATACTATAGACTATTTTATAGTCTATACTATAGACTATATATAAAATAGTCTATAGTATAGACTATAAAATAGTCTATAGTATAGACTATAAAATAGTCTATAGTATAGACTATAAAATAGTCTATAGTATAGACTATAAAATAGTCTATAGTATAGACTATAAAATAGTCTATAGTATAGACTATAAAATAGTCTATAGTATAGACTATAAAATAGTCTATAGTATAGACTATAAAATAGTCTATAGTATAGACTATAAAATAGTCTATAGTATAGACTATAAAATAGTCTATAGTATAGACTATAAAATAGTCTATAGTATAGACTATAAAATAGTCTATAGTATAGACTATAAAATAGTCTATAGTATAGACTATAAAATAGTCTATAGTATAGACTATAAAATAGTCTATAGTATAGACTATAAAATAGTCTATAGTATAGACTATAAAATAGTCTATAGTATAGACTATAAAATAGTCTATAGTATAGACTATAAAATAGTCTATAGTATAGACTATAAAATAGTCTATAGTATAGACTATAAAATAGTCTATAGTATAGACTATAAAATAGTCTATAGTATAGACTATAAAATAGTCTATAGTATAGACTATAAAATAGTCTATAGTATAGACTATAAAATAGTCTATAGTATAGATTATAAAATAGTCTATAGTATAGATTATAAAATAGTCTATAGTATAGACTATAAAATAGTCTATAGTATAGACTATAAAATAGTCTATAGTATAGACTATAAAATAGTCTATAGTATAGACTATAAAATAGTCTATAGTATAGACTATAAAATAGTCTATAGTATAGACTATAAAATAGTCTATAGTATAGACTATAAAATAGTCTATAGTATAGACTATAAAATAGTCTATAGTATAGACTATAAAATAGTCTATAGTATAGACTATAAAATAGTCTATAGTATAGACTATAAAATAGTCTATAGTATAGACTATAAAATAGTCTATAGTATAGACTATAAAATAGTCTATAGTATAGACTATAAAATAGTCTATAGTATAGACTATAAAATAGTCTATAGTATAGACTATAAAATAGTCTATAGTATAGACTATAAAATAGTCTATAGTATAGACTGTAAAATAGTCTATAGTATAGACTGTAAAATAGTCTATAGTCTAGACTATAAAATAGTCTATAGTCTAGACTATAAAATAGTCTATAGTCTAGACTATAAAATAGTCTATAGTCTAGACTATAAAATAGTCTATAGTCTAGACTATAAAATAGTCTATAGTATAGACTATAAAATAGTCTATAGTCTAGACTATAAAATAGTCTATAGTATAGACTATAAAATAGTCTATAGTATAGACTATAAAATAGTCTATAGTCAAGACTATAAAATAGTCTATAGTCTAGACTATAAAATAGTCTATAGTCTAGACTATAAAATAGTCTATAGTCAAGACTATAAAATAGTCTATAGTCTAGACTATAAAATAGTCTATAGTCTAGACTATAAAATAGTCTATAGTCTAGACTATAAAATAGTCTATAGTCTAGACTATAAAATAGTCTATAGTCTAGACTATAAAATAGTCTATAGTCTAGACTATAAAATAGTCTATAGTCTAGACTATAAAATAGTCTATAGTCTAGACTATAAAATAGTCTATAGTCTAGACTATAAAATAGTCTATAGTCTAGACTATAAAATAGTCTATAGTCTAGACTATAAAATAGTCTATAGTCTAGACTATAAAATAGTCTATAGTCTAGACTATAAAATAGTCTATAGTCTAGACTATAAAATAGTCTATAGTCTAGACTATAAAATAGTCTATAGTCTAGACTATAAAATAGTCTATAGTCTAGACTATAAAATAGTCTATAGTCTAGACTATAAAATAGTCTATAGTCTAGACTATAAAATAGTCTATAGTCTAGACTATAAAATAGTCTATAGTCTAGACTATAAAATAGTCTATAGTCTAGACTATAAAATAGTCTATAGTCTAGACTATAAAATAGTCTATAGTCTAGACTATAAAATAGTCTATAGTCTAGACTATAAAATAGTCTATAGTCTAGACTATAAAATAGTCTATAGTCTAGACTATAAAATAGTCTATAGTCTAGACTATAAAATAGTCTATAGTCTAGACTATAAAATAGTCTATAGTCTAGACTATAAAATAGTCTATAGTCTAGACTATAAAATAGTCTATAGTCTAGACTATAAAATAGTCTATAGTCTAGACTATAAAATAGTCTATAGTCTAGACTATAAAATAGTCTATAGTCTAGACTATAAAATAGTCTATAGTCTAGACTATAAAATAGTCTATAGTCTAGACTATAAAATAGTCTATAGTCTAGACTATAAAATAGTCTATAGTCTAGACTATAAAATAGTCTATAGTCTAGACTATAAAATAGTCTATAGTCTAGACTATAAAATAGTCTATAGTATAGACTATAAAATAGTCTATAGTATAGACTATAAAATAGTCTATAGTCTAGACTATAAAATAGTCTATAGTCTAGACTATAAAATAGTCTATAGTCTAGACTATAAAATAGTTTATAGTCTAGTCATTTGTTGAATTCTTAACTGATTTCCATTTTCACTAACTTTATAGTTTAGACTATAAACTATTTTCTAGTTTAAACTATAGGCTATATTATAAACTATGTTTTTATAGTTTAGACTATAAACTATTTTATAGTTTAGAATATGGACTATATTAAAGGTTAAATTGTAAACGATTTATAGACTAAGTTATAAACTATTTTAAAGTTACCATTATAAACTGTTTTATAGTATAGACTATAGACAAGTGGTCAAATGTCTTATATTATGTGAAGGATCGCACGCTCATATCTTATTGGGTCGCTATGACAATACACACAGCATTTGCTCATAAAATTGAACAGCACAAGCAGTAATTATATGATTTTAAGTATCTGCAGAACCATATTTATTTCTCCGCTCACACACTGATTTGAAGCTTTTGAAAAATAACAAGTGGCTTACAATATTTTATAAGATATAGTTTGCAGAACTTTAGTGACAAAATAAATTCTGGAAATATATTTTTGAGCAAATTAAATTAAAAATTATATAAGTCATAAAAATCTTAATTTTCGTCAACAAAATATAAGTGATAATACTTTCCAGTATTAATTTTGAATTTTATGACAAATCATTCTCAAACAGAAAATAAAGAGGGATTCATTAAAAATACTGATTTATTAAATATTAGGTTGATTAGTAGAATATTTTGTACTATTAGGTAAAAAAAATTCAATTTTTTCATACAAATGTGCGAAAAAACTGATAAAATAAACCCTATGTGAAAGAATTTGATCTAACTGTTTCAATAGATTGAGTACTATAATTAGTGCTATTTAAATGTTTTACAAGAGTATTCGGTTAATCGAATAATTTGTCATTCACCGGTTAATCGATCAACTTTTAATCTAGAATAAATATTTGTCGAATTAACCGATTAATATGAAAACTCGAATAATTGGACTGCCTAGTTGCTACTTATGGACATTGATGGCTCTATCAACATATAAGCATTTTTTAATTAATTATACATTTAAACAAAGTTAATAATTAATACATTAAGGTACTCAAAATTTTTAGGTTTCAAAGAAAACTAAGTGGAAAAGTCACTACGAATACTGAGGTGTAAGAAAATAGATATTCCATTCTGCTGGTCTTAAATTATAGTCCAGAAAGTTAAAAAAAGCAAATAACAATTGTAACAAATCTTACTTAAAGTGTTAAACGAAAATAACTTACTATATTACATAATCTTAATGAAACTCAGATATAAATATTTGCTTTTTGACTATATTAAAATGTGACTTCAATTTGATTAAGCAAACTTGAACTAAATTTTACAACTAACTGTGAACACCTCTATTATGAGCAAACAAACAATAACTTTCTTTCCTTTTTTTAAAACACATGTTTGCATATATTACCTCTTTACACTTCATTCAGTATAAAAACTATTTAGTTATTAATCACACAGTAAATATGAAACGCTCAACGTATTTAATGATAGTTTTCTCATATTATTACGCAAAATTATTGGGAATTTTAAACTTCTCCTATGACTGGCGCCAAGGGAAAGTCTACAAAAATACCTATAATACCTTATATGCTGGTCTCATGAATGTGGCTATATTTGGTGTAATACCTTACTTTACAATGACCATGAAAATGAAATCAAGGCCACCAGGAAATGCAGAAGTAATATATAAATTAAGTATTCTAATCACATTCATACGTATTGGAGGATCTTTGACCACGGTCATCTTTAATTGGACAAAACGCAATGAATTTATTGAACTTATAAATTCCTTTCAACGTTTTCGTCAGCACTACTTGCAAAAATATCAAAAACAAAAGATCTTTAAAAAATATATAGAAAAAGGTATAAGAGCAAAGTGTCAAACTTCATTGGCATCTGATTTTATAGTGTTTGTGGGATCACTGCAAAATTTTCATGATAATTTTGAAATATCTAATATATATTTAATATTAGCCTTGGCTATTATGCCCACTGTACTGAATGTTATAATGACGCACTATTACTTCATTTTACTGAATATTAACGTATTACTCCTAATAATAAATGAAGAATTAGAGATGATATTAAAAATGTCAAAACAAAATAGTATTACAGATACAAAAATAAATTCAAAATTAATCTTAAATCACATTACGGGTTTAAGTGATTATGTTAATGTTTTAGCACAAATGGTCTTACAATTACAACACTATGTGACACGTGTGAACCGTATTTATGATATACAAGGCGTTTGCTGCATGTTGACTGTTTACGTAAATAACATTTGTATTGTATACATGACATTTATGACCTCATCACCTGAAAATCTATGGAATCAAATAAATTCTTTAAAGGGCATTGTAGTGATTGTGGCATTGCTAATACTTTATTGGGATTTGAAATTATTTTTATATTCTCTTTTGGATGCCTCGAATTTGGCGGATAAATTGGGCAAATCGTTAAAATTTAAACAATCATGTCTTTCTTATAGAGACAAGACTTTGGAAAGAAGTGTATGTTTTGCTATTTTTGATGATTATAGGAAATCTTTTTAATATTTTTTTAATTTTTCTTTGCAGTTGAAAAACTTTTCTTTACTTATTTTATAGTCTATACTATAGACTATTTTATATATAGACTATAAAATAGTATAGACTATAAAATAGTCTATAGTATAGACTATAAAATACTATACTATAGACTATTTTATATATAGACTATAAAATAGTCTATAGTATAGACTATAAAATAGTCTATAGTATAGACTATAAAACTATTATATAGTCTATACTATAGTATAGTATAGACTATTTTATAGTCTATACTATAGACTATTTTATAGTCTACACTACAGACTATTTTATAGTCTAGACTATAGACTATTTTATAGTCTAGACTATAGACTATTTTATAGTCTAGACTATAGACTATTTTATAGTCTAGACTATAGACTATTTTATAGTCTAGACTATAGACTATTTTATAGTCTAGACTATAGACTATTTTATAGTCTAGACTATAGACTATTTTATAGTCTAGACTATAGACTATTTTATAGTCTATACTATAGACTATTTTATAGTCTATACTATAGACTATTTTATAGTCTATACTATAGACTATTTTATAGTCTATACTATAGACTATTTTATAGTCTATACTATAGACTATTTTATAGTCTATACTATAGACTATTTTATAGTCTATACTATAGACTATTTTATAGTCTATACTATAGACTATTTTATAGTCTATACTATAGACTATTTTATAGTCTATACTATAGACTATTTTATAGTCTATACTATAGACTATTTTATAGTCTATACTATAGACTATTTTATAGTCTATACTATAGACTATTTTATAGTCTATACTATAGACTATTTTATAGTCTATACTATAGACTATTTTATAGTCTATACTATAGACTATTTTATAGTCTATACTATAGACTATTTTATAGTCTATACTATAGACTATTTTATAGTCTATACTATAGACTATTTTATAGTCTATACTATAGACTATTTTATAGTCTATACTATAGACTATTTTATAGTCTATACTATAGACTATTTTATAGTCTATACTATAGACTATTTTATAGTCTATACTATAGACTATTTTATAGTCTATACTATAGACTATTTTATAGTCTAGACTACGGACTATTTTATAGTCTAGACTATAAACTATTTTATAGTCTATACTATAGACTATTTTATAGTCTATACTATAGACTATTTTATAGTCTATACTATAAACTATTTTATAGTCTATACTATAGACTATTTTATAGTCTATACTATAGACTATTTTATAGTCTATACTATAGACTATTTTATAGTCTATACTATAGACTATTTTATAGTCTATACTATAGACTATTTTATAGTCTATACTATAGAATATTTTATAGTCTATACTATAGACTATTTTATAGTCTATACTATAGACTATTTTATAGTCTATACTATAGACTATTTTATAGTCTAGACTACGGACTATTTTATAGTCTAGACTATAAACTATTTTATAGTCTATACTATAGACTATTTTATAGTCTATACTATAGACTATTTTATAGTCTATACTATAAACTATTTTATAGTCTATACTATAGACTATTTTATAGTCTATACTATAGACTATTTTATAGTCTATACTATAGACTATTTTATAGTCTATACTATAGACTATTTTATAGTCTATACTATAGACTATTTTATAGTCTAGACTATAAACTATTTTATAGTCTATACTATAGACTATTTTATAGTCTATACTATAGACTATTTTATAGTCTATACTATAGACTATTTTATAGTCTAGACTACGGACTATTTTATAGTCTAGACTATAAACTATTTTATAGTCTAGACTATAAACTATTTTATAGTCTAGACTATAGACTATTTTATAGTCTAGACTACAGACTATTTTATAGTCTAGACTATAAACTATTTTATAGTCTAGACTACAGACTATTTTATAGTCTAGACTACAGACTATTTTATAGTCTAGACTATAGACTATTTTATAGTCTAGACTATAGACTATTTTATAGTATAACTCGAAAATGCTGTTTTTCAAATTAATCGATCAATTTTGTAAAGTTTTTGACCATTGTTCGTGTAATTAAATAACTCGAAAATGCTGTTTTTAAAATTAATCGATCAATTTTGTAAAGTTTTTAAGCTATTCGAGTTATTCAAATAAATTATACCTTAAACATTTATTCGTTTTTTCAATGTTTAGCAAAAAATGAATTAATCATTCTATGTCTGTTAAAAAAGAAAACAAAAACAATGGTAATAATTAATTTTAGTAAAATATAAATTGATGAAAACATCAAAAATGTGTCAACATTAATTTAAATCCCTTAATTTAAAAGCAAGACTTCAATTTCCTTTCTGAAATAGTCTTTAAAAAATGATATGTTATTAAAGTTTGAAAATATTTTTCTGTTTTGTTTTGTAAAATCATTGCTTCTCTATATTTACTTGGTATTTCATTAGGCCTATGAGTATCAACTAAACTTGTTAATGTTCAAATATTATTGTCCGTAAATCATATAAATAAAAATCTGATTTACTTTAGGTAAAGAAGTTCAGCGATTCTTGATAAAAAGTATGAGTTTACAGATCAACACAGTTTTAAGTCCAAATCTCTTCCATATCACCAGTTTGATCCAAGCCATCATCATTATATGCACTAAACCTGGCTGAAACTTATTGGTACATCAACTCCATACTTACAACTATTGACTGCACTGTCATTCCTAGAACAACAATATGATTTTCCAAATTAAGTTTAAAATTGTTTTTTACAGAAATTTTAATATAAAAGGGTAAATTTATTTCCCTTATCTCCTCCAAAAACAAATTATAAATAACAAATGATTTAAATTTTACATTATAATTTCTTAAAATGTTGTTCATATATTTGATTTAACTTTTGTGGTTGAAAAATGTCCTAATACTTCAATTACGCGTTACATTTCCAACACATATTCGCTATTTTTCACTCAGTAAAATTTTTTTAATACAATTTTTAATCGTGGCATCCCTTGGCGACTTACTGAAACCTTTAGACTTTAAACATTCTACACAACAGTTATTTTCAAGCAAATAAAAAAAAAAACTAAGATAAAAGACATGTTTAAAACTAGTGAAGAAAGGAAATTTTTGGAAATATTTTTTACTCCAATTATTTGATTAATCAGCATAATTTATTCGAATAAGTTTTTACTCGAAATTATTTATTTTAACTTAATCAAACAATTATTTGATTTAAATTTGTCGATTAATCGAACAGACATTATTTGAGTTATTACCTTAGTATACCTTATATAATAGAAATTAAAAATAGTATCAGTTCAAAATGTATTTATTTTAAATTAAATTGCGTCTTCAAAATTCATTTATTTATTAAATATAAAAGCTATGAATCTTCAAAAGCTCATTAGCAATTAAAAACACACGCAGAGAAAAAATATAGTTGTACTGACCATAACTAAGAGCAACTTATTATGATTGGACCATTTGATCATAGCGAAAAATAGAAATGATTATAAATAATAATTAAATATAATTATTATGATCTAATTTTGTCATATTGTGTACGACTTTATGGTTTGTTTTTTCATATTATGATTCTAGTATCACATATTACTACATCATTATCCCATTCTATCGAATTATGATTTGATGTTATTATATTATTGTGCTATCTTATTATATTATACCACATTATCATATTCTAAATTATCATATTATTATCCCATGTGATATCATATAGTTATCCAATCTTATCATACTATTATTTCATTTTGTCATATTATTATTCCATCTTATCATATATTAAAATTAAACACATTAAATAAAGATATTTTTATAAATTTTTTATTGCAAATAATAGAGAAAAAACAAAAAAAAATATTTATATATTATTTGTTCATAAATTATATTCATTTGTACCACCATATGTGATTCAAATGCAATATATGTTTTCTTAATTTAACCCTTTAATGGTAGTCAATCAATATCGTATATTGCTTGAATCACACCGAGTACAAAAAAGTCTCGTCTATTTATATTTATTCATATATAAAATAAATGAGGATTACAATGAAGTTGGAAAGCAAACATTAAAAAAATGTTTCATTAAATTTGTGAAAATGATAATTATTATATTTATTTGAAATATTTTATTGTCATGCAAATAATAATATTAATATGGTTAAAAAACAGAATATGGCTTAAGAACAAGGAAAAACACTGCGAATATTTAATGGTAATGATATTTTTCAAATTAATAAAATTTTGTTTTAGGTAAAAATATTTAAAAACATATAATTTTTGCTGTCAAACATATTAAAATTTTTATTGCGTTTAAACATTAAATGACAAAACTTAAACAAAAACATTGTTATCATGAACACAGAGTTATTAGAATTCAATAAAATTAACAATGAGAACATAATATTGTTGTATTAATAATGCTGTATTCATGTTTTTTCTTTGCGTGTATTAAAGGCAAGAAATATGCACAATAAAAAATTTAAATTTATAAACTTTTTATCAATCAAACTTGTATGGAAATTTTTTCTATTGAGCTTAGATAAATTAAACATTTTTATTATAAATGAGGCAGTATAAAATTTCTTTGTTTCTCTGTTTTACTAACTTTTTAATATTTGGAGCACATCTTACTTCATTTTCCACATCCAAACATGATCTAAATTTGGATTTTATGAACTGCAGGGCAAAACAGCTAGTTTCGCATAAATATGTAGATAACGCTTCACTCCCAACTATCGTGTAAACTTTATAATATTTTAACCAAAAATATTCAATCAACATAGATTCAAAGTCAGCTTTATCATACGTTCTTTTTTAAATTCCTCCTGTAAAATCAGACCCACATCCCGCGAATTATTTGAATATTGTATGGTATTGGCCACATCATTTTGCACTAAAATTAACACATGGTGTATGGTAAAACTGAATATTATAAACGAAGTATGTTTATTCAAATTAAACATGCCGTAAATATTAATAAAAAGTCGTCTTTGGACCAAATGCAGAGATAGAAATTCGCACTAAAATAAACATATGTAAATTTATGAAATTTATTATTAAATTAAAAAAAATATCAACTTACACTTTTACCCAAGCTAGCCTCCAAATCTTGAAATTCGTTGAATTGCTTTAAAATTGCACCCATTATTTCATATGAACTCTGTACTGTATGACAATTAACATCCACCAAATACAAATCCAATACCAAACAACAATAACTAAATCCACCTATGGCCAGATCATAATAAGTTAAATTAAATTTAAAATTATCTATACACATCATTAGACCATAATAGCCCATGGCAGTATTATTGAAGATATGAGTCATTAGAACGATTAAAATTTGAAACCTATAAGAATAATTTAATTCCGTCACTATATTCATAAGATTACAGTGTATTACGGTAATATAATCCATTTCAGCCGCCAAGGCTTTTTGCATTTGCTGTTGCGAACGACGGGAATGCCATGATTTTGTTCTTACAATGGTATTATAAATTTCCTTAAGACGATAATTGATAATATAAAATCTTGAACCAATATGTAGTAGACACATGTAATAGAGCTTGATAACGCTATGTAAAATATTTAAAACTATTACGACATAAATAAATGACACATACCACCAGCCGGATATATTGGTTAGATATCGGAACACTATATATAAAATCGATAGAGATTGCAGCCACACACTGATATATTTGCAAAAGAATAAGTTATCGAATTTATCAATTAACTTTGGGGAATATGAAACTCTATCAAAGTATTCCTCCTCCAGCAAAATTAAACGCTCCACAATTCTTTTAACGTTACACTCACGTTTCCAGCGCAGCACTAGAGTCACAACGATGGCTATACACCTGAGATTTAAATTAATGGAATTGATTAATTTCATTTGTAAGTTATCCCCATAAAAACTGGTGTCATTTATTACATGCCACTGCAATATGGGCGTCACTAAAACAATCGTTACATTACTAATAATGGCATACAAATTCAAATATTTGGAGTTGGTAAATTTCCGGGTTTTAAAATCAAAATTTAAAGAGATAACACCAACTAATATGGCAAAATAATAAGTTTGTAATACAAAGGAATAACGTAACTTTGAACGAATTTTAGAACGTCGAGTTCGCGTTGTTGTGACCATAATGAGGTTTGAGTTTGAAATGAACCTTTAAGATAATAGTAAATAATGTGGAAATCAATATATTTCGCCTGTAATAGACTTTTGATTTTGTTGGAGAATGTTATGCATAAATTTGTAATGAGGAGATTATCAGAAGTGATATGATTGGTAGAGGTTTGCGTAATGTAATTATGTTGTGTGTTGCTATGGAAAAACCATTAGTGAGGTAGTGATTTGTGATTTTACTAAAGAGGTTAAAAGCTAAATGTGGAAAGCTAGACTACAGTCTAGCCTTCCATAATTACCAGTAGTAAACTGTCTCATTCACTCTAGTTGATTTCTGCTTTTAGTATCAATAATACTTTTACTTTTAAAGAACGCCGATTTAAGTCCATTTAATCATATTAAATCCATTAATCAAGAGTACGGCTATATTAAAGAAATTATTCATCAAAAACTAATATATCAAGATACTGAATTCTTGAAAAAATAATAACACTTTTTTTCAACTTTTTGATTTTGGTAATGTACAAAACTTCTATTGATTAAAATTTTAATCGAAATCAATTTGAGGATATTGACGAAAACTTTCATTAAATTATTTTTTTCAAATGCTTATAAACCTGTATTTTAGCCATAAACTTATAAGAGAAAGGTAATTTAGAGCAATACACAAAAATATATTTATAACGCAACATTTACATTTAGTTTTATCTCATTTAGCTTCAATTATATTATTTTATTATAATAATTTTTAATTAATATTTTCCTTCCTTCAACCATCTACTTCACTGATTTAATTAAAATATAAATTTTATTTTCAGGTAACTTATTGAATATTTTAATTAACAGATTGTTTATATCACAGTGCAACAAGAAAAGGTTAACTCAATAATTCTTACGCAGAATTAAAGCATGTAAACTCCCAAAGAGTTATTCAAAGTTAGTTCGAATTTCGGTTTCTTGGGGTACGAACTGGAAACAAAACTCATTTAAATTATGTTATGTATGTTGTTTTATAGACTAGATTAGAGTTATTATACAAGATTTTTTTGGGACGCTCAGTTTTGTAAAACATTGCTTACTTATTTGGCTTGATTTATATCTAAATTACTGTTCCGATGAAAATGAAACATGGTACATATGTATATCCTTGAAGTAAGTATAGACTCGATGCCACGCCCACTTTTGTAAAGAAAGGGTTGCTTTGCTTCTTGGTAAGAAAATTTAAAATTTCAGAAATATTTTGATGACAGTGGTAAAAAAAATAACATGATATATTAAAAGTGGCCAAGAGAGAAGCGTGGCACCTTTGCGGATTAAATTTTATAATATACAATATTTGCTATTCTTTGTATTTGTCAGGTTTTATGTGAATTATCTTAGTATCATCAAGAAAATTACAAAATTGATTTTTACTAAAAGTAGGCTAAAAACTGGCCGTGGCATCCAATTTATATTTTAGTCCATAGTTTTCTCCAAAAAATTCTTGACATATGTGATAAATTTCATTTGAACTTGTAAAAAAAAAGCATTATTTAAAAAAGTGGGCGTTTTTTTTATTATACCACTAGTGGTGAAAGAGGGTATACTAAGTTTGTTGTTCTGTATTTAACACGAAGAAATAATCATTCTGAGTAGTGGGAATCAATACTTTGAATGATTATCTATATATATATATATATATATATATATATATATATATATATATAATCATTCTGAGTACTGATTCCCACTACTCAGAATGATTACTTATTGGTGTTAAATACAGAACAACACACTTAGTATACCCTCTTATATATATATATATATATATATATATATATATATATATATATATATATATATATGTATATATGTATAATCAGAAAAATCGGTTTAGTATAAGGATGGTTATAGAACTATAACTTGAAAAAACTCTAAATACTGGCGATTTTTCATTAAAATTTTATAATTTAGTTGACAAATTTTAAATTTCCATAATGACTTCACATTCGGACCAGTACAAGAAAAGTTATAGACTAAAATATGAAATTTTTGATGATTATGATATGATAACCAGAATAAACACAACAATATTTGTTTATAAGAGTGGCTTTGTGTGTGTTCGCTACAGTGTTGCCAGGGTAGCTTGGAAAAAGTTACAGGTTTTTATCAAAAAAGTTACAATTTTTCCTAAAAAATTACATTTCTGAAATTTAAAACAATAAGTGGCCAATATATATTTATTTCCTATTCAAATGATATAAAAAATTACCAGCACTTTAATTTTTAAATAATTTTTGGGTAATGATTCAGTAGTACTCTTAATTGTAATTAAAGTAATAAAAACATTTTTCCCTCTCGTTTATAGTTTACATATGGGCCTCTAAAATTTTGATACAGTATTCTAAATAACTTTATTAATACACATGTGATTTAAATTATATTGAAAGTTTTAAGACTACGTAAAAATACTTTTCTAATGATATATATCATGACCGTTTTCAATAAATCTTTAAGAGGAAAAATTGTACTTTTATTGATATTACCAGCATTTACAAAATTTTTTGATTTCTACATATATAGAAAAGAAAGTCCTTGAGCCCGGCCAATGGCCAACAACACCGACAAACCTTTATTAAGGGTTAAAAATGTTTTAATTTCAACAATGGAGGTAATCTTGATTTGTTTCAAAAATTTGCTTTAGCAAATCTGAATTCATAAATTTTGTTGACTAGATATTTCCTAAACATTTAAAAATTTAAAATACGGATTACTTTTTTATTGTTGAACAATGACAATAGTCGTCGGTAAAAATTGAGGCAATATTTGATGACTCAAATAATAAAATTGTCGCATAGTGTATTTTTTGTTATTATTATTTTTTTAATAAAATTTTAATTTATTAAAGAAAAAAAAAATAATAATTTTTTAACTTTCACAATTATTAGTAACTGATATAGTCATTTCGGTGAGAGGTGCAAATTTAAATTTCAAACAAACGCACCAACAATTAAAAAAGTTTTAAATTTTTATTTTTAAGGAAAAAAATTTTAAATGTAGAAAAATATTTTTTTTAAATAAGATGAGACAAAGATGAAAGGTATACATGATTTGCTACTGAAAAACAAAATTGTTTATTTAAGCTAGAGTTTTTTTTTACTTCTTACCTTTTACAATTTTCTATTTTAATAGAAATCCATTTAAAATATTTTAATTTAATAAAATCTTATTTTTAATTCTTTTTTGAATATTTTAAATCATATTGTATTAAAACAATAGCATTGGATATGGTAGAACTAAAGATAGCATAAACCATGGATCGATTCATTTTATACAGACCCACTAAATCGAATTCCAAAGGATATGAGGCCAGTTGAAAAGCAATGTTGTTGAGCTGTAAAGAAAGTTGTATTAAATTAAAATTCTGAATAACATTTGCGTTTTTTAATAAGGGTTTTAATTCTTGTCTCGATAATGGATTCTTTTTTTTATGTCAAAATATAGCTTAATTCAATTACAACACTTGAAACTATGCAACTATTATGTTTTTTTTTATTATTTTAATTTCTAAACTACTTACACTACTCTCCAATCTTTTATTCATTTTCGACATCCATGCTTGCTTTTTTTAAATAACTTTTCCGTTTCCTCTGCCAAATCTATTGTATTTAATATTACATATATAAATAATTTCAAATCAAAATAATATATTAAAAGTGCCACTGGCACAAAATATGCTATCCACTTGCCATATAAGGCCCACATATCAAAATGTTCCGAGAACATACAACACATATAAATCACACAAATATTATTTACATACAAATTCAACATGACACAAACTCCTTGCACATCGTACATTCTATTAATACGCTTTAAATAGTTCTTCAGCTTAAACTGAACCAAAGCCAATTCGTCTAGCTCATCAGCCAATTGGTAGCAACGATTCATTAATAACGATTGTCTCAAGCGATTTAACGGTTCAGTTCGACAAATAGTGGCTGCAGAATCTAAAATTCTTTTTACTTCATCATTAATAATGAGCATTAAAATTTTGACATTTAAAATGGCAAAATAATATAATGTCATTATAACATTTAGCACAGTGGGTATCAGTGCTAAAGGCAGTAATATATAAGGATTCCCCATATAGAAAATTTCTCTAAAACTGTCCACTGTTATCAAAAATATTAGCACATCCACTACAAATGAACGTTGTAACTTTACTCTTATACCACATTCCAAATATTTCATATATTTTTGAACCATTTGCCATTTTTGTAGAAAATCTTTACAAAATTTTTAATAAGAATTTATTAAATGCACAAAATCTTTCCGTTTAGTCCAGTTATAGAATATAGTTATTATAACGCCAACAATACGTATAACTGATGTTAGAAGATTTAGTTTATAATGTAGTTCTGCGCTGCCAGCCGGAAGGTGTTTGATTTCCATATTTAAAAGAAAATATATCAAAATTATAAACATTATTAAGCTCACTAGAGGACTGTAAGCAGTAATGTGATTTTTTACTCGAGCTTTTCCTGTACGACAATCATAGCAGAAATTCAAAATACCTAATAATTGAGCGTAAATATATACTGTGTCTACCATTAAATATGTTGACCGTTTCATGTTTTGATAGAGAATAAACAGAAATTAAAGTGGAAGTTAATCTAGAAGTGGTGGTTAATAACTATTATTTTGTGAATATGTGTGTGTGTGTGTTTTTTTAAGAACAGAGTTAAAAAGGAGTTTATTCTTCTTTATATACTGTAATATCCAAAATTATGAGAGAAATTTTATTTTTTATTAATTGACAATATCCAGCAAAAATAGAAGTAGAATGAAGTACTTTTTCGTTAATTCCAAAGTTTCGGTTTCTTGTGCTTAAGAAGTTATATAAACTTTATCCAAAAATGTTCTTTAAAAGCGTTTCAGATAAATTTTTCTGATATAAAAAGTTGAGAATTTACGACTACTTGTTACTTAATAATAACTATTTTAATCAAATGAAAAATATTGCAAAAATAACTGTAAAGTAATTTCCTTGAATTGATAAAAAAGAACACAAAAAATCAATTTTACATGACATCGTGAAAAAGACTTCCTAGTCAGTAAATAGTTATCAAAAAAGAGAACATATTTCAATGAAAAGCTATATTATTAAATTCATTGGAAATGATCCGAATTTGCAATACTTCTGGATCACAAGTTGAGGATCTTATTAACTTCTTTGTGTGTTCTTCTTTTACAGCGTAGCTTACCCCGGTATGCTTTGCCAACCCTATGGATGCGATAACTAATATTTACTTTTTATGAGAGCTAATACCTCCCCTGTGGCTAACCGTTCTATTCTCCCTTCAACAACGGGGAATGTTACTTTCTCTGTAATAATTCTATAAATATTGAAATTCATAGGAGGGCAACCACTACTTTAGGCCTATACGTCCTATTTTTTATCCATTGTGGAACTTAATAAGAAAATTTATCCCACAAATTAGTAAGACTCTCTGTAATGGTATTTAGACATGCGATAAATAAGTTTTACTTTATATGAGGATTAATACCTCCCCAGGTCCTACCTGTCCTTTTTTTTATTTCATTTGTGAATCTTGACAAGAAAAACATTCCACAAAACCTTAAGACTTTCTCGTTAATGGTTTTGCTATATATGGAGGCCTGGACCTGCCCCTCCTATTTGCATCTCAGTTGTGGAGCTTGGTAAGTGAATTATTTTCACAAAATTTTAAGATTTTCGCTACAATAGTTATCTAGATATGAAGCAGGTAATATTTTAAATACTTAAATATAGAAGGCCTTATTCATAATCAAATTTTAAATAAATGTTTTTTAAATAACTGTTAGTATGAAAATTAACTAAACTTGCAATACAAAAAGATTTAATTACTTTTAATATCTTCTCTTGATGACATTTTCTAATTAACTAATAACTAAAAATGAAATTAATTTAATCAATACTTTGGGGTATAAATGGAAATACATATTTATAGCTTACCATAAAGAATGCAACGCACAGTGTAAGATTTCACAAAAATGGAAAGTAATAAAGTTATATATGTATTAAATGAATTTTGGTATAAATTATTATTAGACTGATATGAGGTCTTGGTTAAAAAATTGGTGAAATTAGACCCACCTGACATATAACAGCTAACATTTTCTTCTCATAAAGTCAGTTTACTACTTTAATAAAATGTACATTTCTTGACAAAAACATGACTTAAAAAGCGAAAAAATCCTCTAGTTCATCTTGTGAGGTTTTTAGTACACTCAAAAACATTAAAGTTTGATATATCGTTACATTGTTACTGTTAACAAAATAGACAAAAAAGAGTTTGTCTATGAGATATGATTATGAGCAATATTATAAATTAATTAATAAAATAATTATTTTTCGATTTTTATTTTTTGATTAAAAAATTACGAAAATAGATGAACTAGATGGAATTTGACGTGTTGAAGACGAATCGGTCAATTTTTTAAACAACTTTTTTTAAATTGCACAAAAAAGCATATCAGCATAATATTTCCACTATTATTTATTATGTAATGTAAAAAATAAATATCAGCTTTTCATTCCTAAAAAAAATCGTTCAAATAGCTTTAGTAAGAAGCAATTTTCGGCAATTTTTCAAAAAGGAACAATATAAAAAGAAATAAAAACTAAAACAAATAGTAACTCCATCAACTCTCTAAAATATTACAAGAGCATAAAAATAGACTTATTTACCAATTGAATGATATATAATATTTATATTAGACTGCACCAAAATTTACCGAATTTTGACCGTAAACCCTCCCCCCCAGAATCGCTCATATATATATTGTGTGAAATACTAGTGAAATCCTGCCGCATTCTTCTATGGTGTGTTTATATGAGGAAAATATGTTTTTTTACAGTTTTAGAAATATGTAGCTATTATGCAGTTCGCTTTGTAACAAAATGTTAAAAATTGTAATCTATACATAATTATCTATCAAACAATATATTAAAAGAAAAAATCATTTAAAAAATATTTAAGTTATTACAAATTCCCCAGACCTTTAATGTATTTTAACCCATTGTGTAAGGAGTGTAGAAATAAAATTTTAATTTTTTAAGAAAAGTTTAAAGGAAATGCTATTTTTAATTAAATTTGTATCATAATTACTGAAAAATATGTTTTTGTTTCTGCAGGATAATTTAAATCACTTTCCATGCTAGTTTAAAAAATGGCGATATTTTTTAAGACTGTTTCAAAACTCCAATATAAAACTTTTAAAAATTTTGTTAAACAGATTTCAAAAAAGTTGGAATAAGATTATGCAAGTTTACAGACAAAACTACAGGAATGTAACTAAAAAAAAAGGTCAATACCTAGTCATACAAGGTATTGACCTTTTTTTTGAATTTTATTGATTTTTAGTTATAAAGTCAATTTTTTTTATTGCAAAATTATTACAGAATAATATAAATCATGTCTCAAAAAATATATTCTGAAGTTTTTATTATAATTGATTGGACAAGGATAATATTTTAAACTCGAAGGTCAAAGGTCAAAATTTGGAATATTTGAAAGTTTTAAGGAATACATAGCAAAAACTTATTTATTTTTATATGGATTTCGATAAAACTCTTTGTAAATATGAATGAAAAACCTATGTTGATACGAGTAGTAAAAAAGGCAAATTTAACAATTAAGTGAGCTCGGGTTCAGCATTTTTTTAAACGCACCTTTAATTAAATATTTGCAAAGTTAACTTTATTAATTAATATCATGGACAAATAAAATGATAATTACCTCATGTTCAATCAACAAAACTTCTCTTAGAAGTCATTGGATCCAAATCTAGATTAAAAATAAATATTTTTTTCGTAATGATTTCCTTAAAAATTTTAAAATCTGAAATATTTATAATTTGACATTTTACCTTCTTATTTTAAAAATAGTATTTCTCCAATTTTCTTAAAAACTTCAGAATATATTTTCTGAGATATGGTTTATCTTATTGTGTAATAATTTTGTTTAGTCTGAATATGATTTCAAAAATATTTAACTTTATAAAAAAAAGAAAAAACTGCAAAATATGCTTTTTTGCAGAAATCCGCAAAATTCAAATCGTAGGTATGGCTTAGTCATACAAGGCATTGACCTAATTCTTCTTCAGTTATATTTCCTGTAGTGATGTATATAAAATTTGTATAGTTGTGTTCCAACTTTTTTGAAATTTTTTATAGAAAATTTTTAAAACTTTGAAATTGGAGTCTTAATAAAAATGAAAATTTTTTTAAGCAAGCATGGAAATTGAGTTTGAATTATCCTGGAGAAACAAAAACGTATTTTTCAGTAATATTGGTTCAAATTTAATTAAAAATAGCAATTCATTTAAACATATCTCAAAAGATTAAACATTTTTTTGTACACTCCTTACACAAGTGGTCTAAACACATTAGCGGTCTGGGGAATTCGTAATAACTTAAACATTTTTTAATCGATTATTTCTTTTTATATTTTTTTAAATATATAATTATGTGTTGATTACGATAATTAATACTTTATTATAAAGCTAAGTATAATATTTATAATTCATTTATTTAAAAAAAAATATATATCTTTTTACTTAATTTGTGGCTTTTCCAGGCCCATATTATAAGACTAGGGCTTTCCAAAATAGTATTTTGAATAAACTTAGTTTTTACCTATTGTTTACTCACATTATTATTAGAAGAAATTTATGTTCGTAGTGAATTTAGAATCGATTTAATGGCATTAGAAATCTCTAATAAATATATTTAAAAACTGTAAAAAGGACATGTCCATAACGATATCCGATTTCACTATTATTTTACACAATATATTTTTGTAACCCAATGAACGATTCTAGGGGGAGTTATAGTCAAAATTCCAAAGTCAATAAATTTTGGTGCAGTTTAATGTATATATTGGTCGTTTTGAAAAAATAATATAATTACCTCAAAACTGACAACTCAAGTCAGCTCTCACTAAATTCACTGTTTTATAATATATTACTGTGCATTTCCATATGTGCGTATACGTAACACAAAATTGTACTGGCGCGTATTGTTTGTGTAACGAGATAATATTCGTAATAATCGATTATATTTATTAGATATTCTTCATTTTTGAAAAATTGGCAAAAAAAAAGAATGGTTCGTAAAGCTTTTTAAATGATTTTTCCAGGATTTGTGGGAAAATTTATGCAGTGCAAGCTCGGTTTTCGCGACTGCTCGGTTATCGCGACGGCTTAATTTTTAAAATTGCAGGTTCTATAATCGCGACAGTTTACGAAAAGCGGTTTCTATTTTTGCGACTTTTATCTGTTTTTTAAATTTGATTACAATGTCTATAACCAAAAAAGGGAAATCCACGTCTTTTGGTATATTAATCTTTTTGGATGACTTTGATATTCAATTTTGTCAGTTTATTCGTGTCATTTGTTGCGTAAATACATCTTTTAATATGGGAAAAGTTCAACATATTTTAAAAGCAACGATTGTAGCCCAAATTGGTATGGAACATCTTTTCACGAATGCTGACATAAGCAACTGGATTCAAGAAGAATTTTAGTGGTCATAAAGAAAACAAAATTAAATTGGACGATTTTATAACATCGATAAACATATGCATACAATGGACTTTGGAAAATGATAAGCCGAAAACTGTACTATATGAACTACGTGATTCAGCTGTTATTTTAAAAAATTATTTGCCAAAAAAGCAACTCAAAATTTCCAATTTCTTTAAAAAGGTTTAAAATGTAAATATATCAATAAAAACAATTCTAAAATTACATAAAATTTTTCAATAAAATTTTGGGTTCTGTTATAGCGAAAATTCGGTTTTTACGGCAGGTCTGGTTTTTAATTAGTCGCGAAAATCGAGCTTGCACTGTATTTAATTTTTACATTACTTAAAAATAATAAAGAAATATTATGCTAATATCCTTTTTTGTGCAAAATAAAAAAAAGTCATTTAAATAATTGATTTGCACTGCTATATTCGTTTTTAGCCGGGCGGGAAGCAAATTAGTGTCAAATCGATCTAAATCTATTTTATTTAATCGATAAAAATGAAACTTTTTTCTAAAATTTACCATTTTTGAGCAATGCTGGATGTAGGATGCGAACATAAATCAATTTCAAATTTCTTTATTAACCATTTATGAAGCCTTGTCTTTTGGAATATGTAAAGAAAAATTTTTTAATTACAAAAGCTTTGGGGAAAAAGTGAAAGAATAATATTATATTTTTGAAAAGATATCCATTTTTCATACTAATTTCAGAGTGATGATTTGGAAAAGTTTTCACGGCTAGACGAATTGAGATAATCAAAAAATTTTTTCAGAATATCATTCCGGAATGCATTACAAATTACAGAATATTGAAAAAAAAAATCCCTTATATACCTCAGGACTTCTTTCCGAAAAACGAAATAAACTCGGGGCAAAAAATCAAAAATTCAAAATTCAATCCCAAATATCTTTTTTATTGTAAGAGATAACTTACGGCATTAAGCTTATTTTTTCGTTATCTTGCCAAGCACTTTCTTTGAATATAAAAATCTTCTTGAGTTGTAGAAGTTACGAATTTTTAAAACTTTTACATACTCGACGTAGTCAACTTTTACACCCTGTAGCTTATCTCGTGTTATCACAGAGTGGCTACAAGATAGTTTTTCTGAAAGCTGAATTACTCCTCTATAACTTTTCCATACATTTCAATTCAATCCGACCAGTAGTTTAGGAGATACAGATTTATTACTAAAAGCTTTGCGTTTGGCCCCACTGTGCGCCGTGTTGTTTTCTACTATAAACATAAAGCCAACATAATAATATTCACATTCATACGTACTTATTCTACTGTAAAAGGAACATAATGACAAATAATCAACCAAAGGGAATAATTTTGAAATTAATTTTAATTTTCTTAAAACAAAAAACTCTTAATGGCCACAGATCTTTTTAGTTATTTTTTATCATTCATTTTTATGATCAATTTCTTATGAACCCTACTTTATGAAATTACAAAAGGATTTGTTAGAAACGATTTTGTAATGTGTCTTGGTGCCCCTGTGTCAATCATATAAGGCATTTTAAAAGGCCTCTTTAATATTACATTTTTCCTCTATTTACTTTTGTATCAATTTATCTGCAACTAATCAATCATTAATTATCTAATTCGTCACCATTACTGTAACTTACCAATCACCACAGAAACTATTCAATTCGAAAATGAACATGAAACGGTCAACACGTTGGATGATTGTAATCGTTTATTATATATCACAATTATTGGGCATATTACCATTTTCCTATAATTATTTCACCGGCAAATTAAAAATACGCTTTGCTATTACATTCTACAGTAGCGTGGTAAGTTTTTTAATGTTTTCTTCGGTGCTACTACTATTTCGTTTCCAATGGAAACCCAGAAATGCCAATGGTCCAGAACTACATTTTAAAATTAGTGCCTTGGTGTGTTTAATACGCATAGTAGCAGTTCTTATTACGGTAGTATTGAATTGGATTAAACAAAAAGAGTTTATGAGAACAATAGAAGATTTTCAACGTGTACGAGAAAATTTTTCCAAGAAATTTGTAATGTCTCAAAAAGTGGAGCAGTATTTTGAGAGCAGTATAAGATCGAAATTTTATTGGGGTTTAATATCGAATATTATGACATTTATTAGTTCATATGATGTTCTACGTGGTACGTTTGACATTGACTCGCCTATTATTATAATTGGTTTAGGCATATTGTCCACTGTTCTGAATATCATAATGACACATTATTTTTTTGCATTACTTAATATCAACGCTCTATTAGCTGTCATCAATGAGGAGCTTCAGAGAATATTAAATACATCCTCTGTGTTGTTTAAACTTCAACACTTGAAACAAATTAAACCGGGAGCTTTTATAACAGCCTGTTGTAAACTGTCCGATGAAGTAGATGAATTGGCTATGACTCAATATCAATTGCAGCAGATAGGAGAACATGTAAATCGAAATTATGATTTACAGGGTGCTTGTGTAATATCAACTATTTATATGAATAATATCAGTGTACTTTACATGTCTTACATGCTTGTGCAGCATGAGAAATTATCACAGGATATTGGTTTCGTTTGGGTTATGTTGATTTTATCAATATTATTATTTTTCTTTTATAAGGATATGCATGTTTTCATAGTGAATATGCTGAATATCGGCGATCATGTGGAGAAAACTGGGCATCTATTAAAAAATTGTCAACCCTGTTTGCCAACATTAGATGAAAGATTTGAAAAAAGTGTGAGTAAAGAATTTAGTGGACTCTTTATAATTTAATTAAAGAAGTATATACTTAAATATATAAACTATACATTAGACTAGATGCGGGTTTTCAGAAAGACTATAGTTTACAGTATAAACTAAATTATTGTTATACTACAAACAAATCTTAGACTAGACTACGGTTTACATTATACATTACACTATAATTAACACTATAGACTAGACTATAGTTTATACTATATATTATACTATAGTTCAACTACATACTAGCTTATACTTTACGCCATAGACTAGACTATATAGTCTACAATTAGACTAGACTCTAGAATATTTTACACTATAGACTATATTTTACACTATAGACCGAACTATAGTTTGCACTATAGATCGGACTATAGTTTACACTATAGACCGGACTATAGTTTACACTATAGACCGGACTATAGTTTACACTATAGACCGGACTATAGTTTATACTATAGACCAGATTATAGTTTAGACTTTAGTAGACCGGACTATAGACTATAGCTTATATGAACCGGACTATAGTTTTCACTATAGACCGGACTATAATTTATAGTATAGACTAGACTATTGTTTACACTAGTCCATAGATTTGACTACACTATAGACTAGACTATAGTTTACACTATAGACTAGACTATAGTTTACATTATAGACTAGACTATAGTTTATACTATAGACTAGACTATTGTTTACACTAGTCCATAGATTTGACTACAGTTAAGACTACTGACTATACTAATATTTTGACTGTAGCTTGGACTATAGATTTTAATACTATTGACTAGACTATAGTTTACACTATGGCCTGAACTATAGTATACACTATAGGCTAGACTATATTTATATAGACCGGACTATAATTTACACCATAGACAGTATCAGAGTTTACACTATAGAACGGACTATAGTTTACACTATAGACTAGACTATAGCTTACACAATAGACTAGAATATAGCTTACGCTGTAGACTAGACTATAGTTTACACTGTAGACTAGACTATAGTTTATACTATTGATTAGGATATTGTTTACACTATATAGTATAGATTTGACTATAGTTTAGACTATAGTCTAAACTATAGTCTGTACTTGGACTATAGATTTTTACACTATAAACTAGACTTTAGTTTACACTATAGGCTAGACTATATTTATATAGACCGGATTATAGTTTACACCATAGACAGTATCATAGTTTACACTATAGAACGGACTATAGTTTACACTATAGACTAGACTTTAACTTACACAATAGACTAGAATATAGCTTACGCTGTAGACTAGACTATAGTTTACACTATAGACTGAACGATAGTTTATACTATTGATTAGAATATTGTTTACACTATATAGTATAAATTTGACTATAGTTTAGACTATAGTCTAAACTATAGTCTGTACTTGGCTATAGGCTGAACAATAGTTTGTACTATAGACTCTGTATACTATAGATTTGACTACAGTTTGGACTATTGACTATACCACTATTTGGACTGTAATTTGGACTATAGAATTTTACGCTATTTACGAAACTGTAGTTTACACTATGGACTGGACTATGGTTTACACTATAGACAGGACTATAGTTTACATAATAGACTGGACTATAGTTTATACTACAGACCGGACTATAGTTTACAATACAGACTGGACTATATTTTACACTATAGTCTAATCTAGATAATAAACTATAGTCTAGTCTCTACTTTACACTATAGACAATAGTTTAGACTATAGATTTTAATATAGTTTAGACTATTGACTATACCATTATTTAGACTGTAGTTTGAACTACAGATTAGACTTTCATTTAGACTATAGGTTTGCCTATAGTTAAGACAGTGGACTGTATTATAGTTTTAATTATTGACTAGTTTATTGTTTATACTACAGTTTGAATTATAGATTTTTACTACTTTTTTCTTTCTTAGAAATTAAGTGCAAACTATTTTTCGTTTTGCAACTCATCATGACTCTTTTTTGTATTGCTATTTTACAATGTTTTTAATGTGAAAATATTTTTTATGCTGTTGAAATTCTTTGTAAATTAAATTATCTCAATTTAGTAGTCTGTCAACTGTATTTTCACCATAACAATTAAAATTGTTTAGTGCCATATTTGTATATATATACATATTGATATATTAAAATTAGTAAAATAGAAATCAGTATATTAGAAACGTATATACTGTGTAACACAGATTTGTTATGAATGTAAAAAATCTGTTAAAACTTTTATTTGTAAAACTATTTTGCATTTATAATTACAAAGTACTTAGTAAAAAGGATGAAATATGTAAACAGAAATTTATGTCATCACCTGAATACGTAAAACAACAATTTAAATTATCTAAAAATAAATCAATCCTTAATTAACTAATACGTCTTTATATACTCAGTAACCAGCCAGATAGACAGATAAAAGATTCATCTGTTTCTGTAAAGCAATTGCAAAAAGTACTATGAAACGCTCAACACTTTGGATGGTGATAATTGTTTTCTATATTTCTCAACTTCTGGGCATAGTGGCCTTTTCTTACAACTATGACACAGGCAAATTGAAAACCACTTATGCCATCACATTCTACAGTAGCATAGTAAGTGTACTGGTGTTTAGTTTAGTATCACTGCTATTTCGTATACAATGGAAACCAAGAAATACCAATGGACACGAACTACACTTTAAAATCATCGCCTTAATGACTTTGGTACGAATAGTAGCTGTACTTATAACTGTAGTGTTGAATTGGTCTAAACGTCAGGATTTCATACGAACGATAAGAGATTTTCAAAGAGTACGAAATCAATTTTTGCAAAAATTTGAAATGTCTAAAAAAGTGGAAATGTATTTTGACAAATCTATAAGAAGGAAATTTTATTGGGGTTTATTGTCAAACATAGTAACATTTGTAAGTTCCTATGATATTCTAAGAGGTTTCTTTGACATTGATTCACCCATTATTATAACGGGTTTGGGTGCCATGTCTACAGTTTTGAATATTATAATGACCCATTACTTTTTTGCTTTACTTAATATCAATGTTTTACTGGCTATCATCAATGAGGAGGTCAATAGAATTTTAAATACCTCTTCAGTATTGTTTAAACTGCAACGTTTGAAACAAATCAAACCAGGAGCTTTCATAAACACTTGCTGCAAGTTGTCCGATGAACTGGATATTTTGGCAGTTTATCAATATAATTTGCAGCTAATTGGAGAACGTGTTAATAAAATGTATGATTTGCAAAGTGCTTGTGTTGTATTGACTGTGTATATGAATAATATTAGTGTGATTTATATGACTTATATGATAGTGCAGCATGAGGATTTATCACATGAATATGGCAAGATAGTGGTTATGGTAGTTGTACCATTATCTTTATTATTCGACTATATAGATTTGAATGAATTCATGATAAATATGCTGAATTTTGGGGACTACATAAGAAAAACGGGGAGTTTGTTGAAAAATCGTCAACCCTGGTTGCCAACATTGGATGAAAGATTTGAGAATAGTGTGAGTAAAAATATAGCATAAAAGTTTGTTTAATATTATAAAGGACACAGACTGAATATTTTTTTTTTTTATATATGAAAATTGCAGCTAATTCTATGATTTGCTAGGAGTAGTTATATACTCTTATTTGATTGTACAATCTAGCACTGACATTTTAAAATTTAGTACTCTGCTTCTAAATGACATCATGCATTTAATTGTTGACATATCACTTAGCAAGTCATCTTGACTATTTAATAAAACTGAAAACAAAAATATAATAACGTGTTTTAATTTTTTTGTTCTCTTTCTTTTTTTCTTTGCAGTTAAAAGACTTTTCCATTCAATTGGCTTTATTTCCATTACAAATGAAATTGTTGGGTTTATTTCAATTTAATCGTTCCATGTCATTTGCCACCTTTGGCTCCACCATATCGAATGCTATTGTTTTAATGCAACACGATTATAAATATAATAAATATTAAAAAGAAAATGTAGCAATTTAAATCTTATTTTTTGTAAATTTATTTAAAATTAAAACTACTGCACCTTTAAAAGAAATGAATTTACATTAAAATAATAAAACAATAATTACTGTCATTTTCAAAAAAACAAGCCCAGACTTTCTTTTCTTGAATTCCTCTACCAAATGCACGTCATTTGCTTATTGACCCATTTCACTACTTGGTATGGAAATAATAGCTTCGAATAAAATTTAATATAAAAAAACATTAAGCATTTGTGCATGTTCTATGGCATGCCATCTTTAATAATATAAAATTATTTATATTTGATCTCACCTTAAATTTAAAGAACAAATATTTACGTTTATAATAATTTGCAAAAAAAAAATGGTATTGAAAATTCCATTAGAAAGATTAGATTTTTGGAAAGTTGTTGGTAAATATGGTTTTGTAAAATAAAGCGTTGGACATCACAAAAAGATTTTCAAGGATTTGAAAGAATTTTAAATGGTTTATTATTTAATTAGTGCTATGAATAGGTAATATTTAATATTTAAAACTATTATATAAAAAGTTGGCAATGAATCTTATGTAACATTATAATGATTACAAGGAGCTACAGTGAAAAAACACTTGAAATGTAACATAATGTAGTTTGAAGACATGAGTGAGTAGATTATTATACTATTTTTAGAATTTTCGACATATCCCAAAAATCGGAAATTATATCGAAAAAACCGAGCCTGTTAAACAATTTAAGTTTTTTAAACGGTATTAGAAAAAAAATACCTTATCCTTTTTAAAAAATATATGGGTCATTATCAAAACTGTTTAACCTGACTGAAACTGACTTTAATCCTTAATAAGTTTTGTGGTAATACTAATTTAAATAAATCGGTTATAGACCTCAACTCACAGGACTTGAGACTAATAGAGTGCACAATTTTAGCGCCACATTTTATAATCTTGATTGTTGTTAAAAGTTCAAAACTTAGAAAAAGGGCTTACAATTACTTAACTTTTCAGCATTCTTTTTCACTTTCTGTTCGCGTGTTTATACAAATTAATTCATAAATCGGACTTTATGAATAAATTCTACATCTTCTTTGTTATTGTGTAGACTTTCAATAGTGAAATGCAGGGTAGTAAAATTTTTATGACAAATTTTTTTAATTTTCATAACTAAATTCATAACCTAAAATTTAAAAATAAATTACAGTTTGCTTAGTTTTAAAATATTTCTTATTCCTGTGACACACGAAAAAGTACCACAGAAATATATGTCTTTAAATAAATGCATAATTTTAGTAGAACAAAATATGTATATTTTTTATTTCTTCAGGAAACTAAAACCAACACTTTGAAATTTGGTTGTGCAAAAAATTATTTTTTTCTGAACTTTAGGGCTTGATTCAGAACAACAATATAATTGTTTGAAAATAAAATTTGTATGAACATTTTTTTTTTTTTTTAACACTTTTTGAGTAGTTTTCATACAAATTTTATTTTTAAACAATTTGCTTGTTGTACTGAATCAGGCTCTTAGTTTAGGAGATATACTTAATTAAAGTTAAAAAAATGTGATTCCTTATTCAAGTGGCAGGAAGTGTATCTCCAAAAAAAAAAAAAACTCAAAACAAGTGCGTGATTTTGATGAGTGAAAAGACCGAATTTAGTTACTAAAAATAAAAATAAAGAGCTATTCAAAATTTTGGAAACAAGTTATGAGAAACAATTATTTTCTTCTTGTTACAAAGTAATGGGTTTAGTAAAATAAATTTCTCTTTTTATAGAAAATAATGATGAAATTCATAAAATAACCATATAAATAGAAAAATTTAGACTTCATTGCCACTTCATTTGCTACAAAGAAAACATAAAAACCTTGAAAATAAACACCCAAAAAAACGTTACCCAAATAACTTGAAAAATATTTAACACAAATAAAAATATTCTTCGCCAATATATTAGCAGATATTAAGGACTTAAAGACCCAACAATTTTGCTTATAACACGATTAATTTTGAATTTAGAGTTCTTTTTCCCCCCATTTAAAGTTATGAAAAGTAATGTTAGGTTGTTTTGCATTTTCGATGACGATATATGAATGCATTATACAAAAATAAGTTGTAATACTTGATGTATAAGTTTCTGACCATAATTTTCCTCAGTTTTCATAGTGGGGTATAAAAATGTCCTGAATAACCGAATATAACTTTCTTATTTGTGATGTCGACTTTTTAATTTTTTTTTTTTTTTTTGTAAATGTTTCTATGTTCTATCATAAATTAAGTTCATTTTTGAATTATGTCCGTAAATCGCGAAATTTATATCCCAAAATTTTGCCGTCCAATCCCGGGATTGGGGATTTGTAATCCCTAAAAATCCCGGGATTTTTGTGATCGGAATTTCGGAATTGACATTCCTAATTATATAAATATTTAGTTTTCTTTAATAAGTTAAGTTTTTTTTGGTGACAATTTGGTTTTGCGTGAAATTTTGGAATTTTGGTGAAAACTTGATTTTTAATAATAATTTTGTTATCTGGTGGAAATTTGGATTTTTCGTAAAAATTTGATTTTTTGAGGAAAAGTTTTTTTCTTTGTGAGAATCTGGGTTTTGGTTCCACGCTTTTTTTTATTAGCAAAAAATATGAAGAAATTTTCTAACAAATATGGGAAAGAACGAAATCGATACTTATCTGGGGCGTAAAAGTGTTTCTTTCCGAAAAAAAAGATTTTTTTAGGCTTTTTGCTCATCTCAGTCTTTTATGGAACGATTTTGATGATCTATAAATTTTTATAAATTGACTTGATAACACTAACGTTGGATGGAAGAGGGTTCATTCGCCAGTGCTCTCTTCTGATAATCGTTAACGATATTTCTACTTTTTTCTGTCCTAAAGTCTTGTTAGCTTTAATTTAGGTAATTGTTTTTTTGAATTTCTTTTATGAATTTCTGTCAAAATAGCGACACTAACCCAAACATGGTGTAATTCGCCAAATTTAGTAGCTGTTGTCAATCGTATCAATTACTATCATGTTTATAACACTAAACATTAAATCTCCAAAAAACTAAAAAAGTTATTACAGACAATACTAACAGCAAAACATTTTCGTGTATTTCGAAAAATTTAATCGAAAACATTAATCATATACAAATTGAAAATGTCAAAGTTTATCAGATAAATAACCATTTAAAAAGGAAAATAAAATTGATTGGTGTGCCAAAAATGATTACTAAGTTTACAAGATAATTGACAATGCCAGATGTGCCCATGTGGTGAATGTTACCCCTTTTACTCTGTGACACATGTTGCTCACTTAGAGTTCGCCTTCGGTAAGCTGATTACAACATAAGGACTACCTATTGTAGAAACTACAAACGAAATAACACTTACGTATGTATATGTATGTATGAATGTATGTATCTACCCTTGCACAGTGAGGCTGAATAGAATTTTTTTGGAAATAAATCTGTAACTTCTAATCGGCAAATTGGATTGACACAAAACTTCACATAGTCATAACAAAGGGGAGTACATTTTTAAGTTTCGACGGGGATCCCTCATACTTTTCAGAAGCGGAGCTATTGAGGCTCTAAATTGGGTACCTACAACATAGAAAATTTTTCACCGCTTGCCAAATTTTTGTTTCTTATACTATTTCGAATATTTTTACATCTTCTTAAATCTGGACCAAAATTTTGCAAAATTGCTATAGTTGAAATTTCGAGTGGCAATAGCTTGAAAACTATAAGAGATAAATAATACATGCAAACGTGATTTTCATAGGTCTTATCGAGAGCGCTTAAGAAACCAAATTTTGACAAGCGGTGAAAAGTTTCCTATGTCAGAGGTACTCTATTTTGAGCTCAAATAGCACCGATCATGAAAGGTATGTGGTACCCTTTCCAAACTAAAAATTGTATATTCTAAGTCCAACCAGCCGATTATAAGTTAAAGATTTATTTCCAAAAAATTTCGATTCTGCTCCTCTTTGACGTATGTTCTTTTTGTGTAATTGGCTTAAATTAAATTTGCCAAACAAATTTGTAATCTACGAATATGAAAAATGATGATTTTGAGTAACATTTCAAAATTATTTAATAAATGAGTGTTAAAAAATAATTAGCAACAACACTACGTTAATGCTCCAGTTAAGGTCTATGTCACTCTTAATAATTAAGTCTCTTAACACGCTTGGCTAATTAAATGCAGAAGATGATGTCTTAAGAAGCAGTCAGATAGATTTTAGTTATTAAGCAGAAGTTAATGAAAATAGTTGTGTTTTTAAATTAAATTAAAGAAATGTCTTTTGGTAATTTTTATTATCCAGCCTATACACAAGGTTTGGGTTCTAGGCCCAGATTTCAAACAACACATCCTTTTCGCAATCTAGTAGCAGCAGGCTCGCAGATGAACAACCAATGGTCAGAGGGAAGTAGTCAATCGGGTTATGGGTATGTAATAAAAAATAAATGATATTTCGTTATTAATTTTTTATTTTATAATTAGAGCGGATCCTGCTGACTATGATTACCATTCAGGTCCCTCGGCTCATGTACCCAGTGGTGGTAGTTATTCTTATCAGGCTACCACAGGTACTGGTTATGGTCCTCCAGCTGCCCCAGCTGTACATCCACCAGCTAAACCCGCCTTTGGAGGTGGTGGTGGCGGTAAAAAAGGAATTTTGAGTAGCGGTGGCGGGAAAAAAGGTTCATCGGCTTTTTCTGCATTGACTTTGTTGTCTTTTTTATTTTTCATAAATCTTTTACAAGGTTGTATCAAAGATCACATGGATGCCATGAATCCTACGGTCATGGTTATGACTACAAATGTTATACGCAATCGTTTTAATAAAATGGGTGAAATGAATTCTAGAGAACAAAGTTCTAGTTATACATCCAATGCCGCCAACATAGTAATGCAACCAGCAGATTTAGTGGCTGCAGCAGCAGCAGCTCAATCTCCCACACATATGGAGTCAGTTAACTTGAAATCACCCTACAGTAGTAATGCAGCTTCTTATAATAAACCTTTGGAAACGCATGTACCATCACCTTCCTATGCCGCACAATCTCCTCCCCCTCCGCCACCTCCTCAGTATATACAAAATATCCCAGAACCAGAGATACCTATAAATTATCCAAAACTTCAATATGATCCCCATAAACCAGATCCATATGAACATATTTCATCACACTTACCACCACCACAACATACACTCGTCTATAACAATCATTCTTTGGTGGCTCATCCTCCACCCTATAAATTTCCAACCCAGGAACAACATTACAATTATCATCACACTGAATATAGTGCCCAACCAGCTCCTCAACCAACTATAGTTATACCTCAACATAGCATCTTACTCAATCCATTATATGAACATCAACATCCTGATAATTCTAAACCTTATAATGGAGATCAGATAGCTCAATATGGTGGAATGCAACCTGATTACAATTATCGTAAAAAATATGAAATTCCATCACAAACAGCATCATCTAATAATGCTTATCCTTGGTCTTCGAATATGCAGTCATCTTCTGTGATGTCAGGACCATTTCGACGTGCTTCTATAATGTCTGTGTCACCTAAAACAAAATGGATATCAGTTCCTGCCAAAATAACGGATCGTACACATTTTAATGAAAATGCAGAAGATGTAGAAGAGGAAATTGATCACCATGATGATCGTGATGTATTTCATACTAGATTTAATTGATATTTTGGAAAAAAATCACTTAAAAATTATTTCTAAAAAAAAAAATAATTGTGTAAAAAATTAAATTTTACAAAATGATAAAAAATTTTTTGTTTTTATTTTGTGAGTAATGAGGAATGTTCCATTTTTTTACCCACTTAAAACATTATGAAAAACCTTCAATGATTCATAAATTCATTAAGAGTATTTTCCTTTTGTTGTTGTAAAATTTTCTATTGCTTTTGTACTTGATATAATTTTCCAAATAATTTCTAATAAATTTTTCATGTTGTCCAAATGAATTCATTTACTAATAATAAATTCTTTACTCATCAGCCACAAATTATTCTCTCTCCCACATATACACTCTCACACACTTCAATATCAAAATTCATTCATAACTGTAAATAAAAATTATTCACCATTGTGCTCTCATTTTTTTTTTAATATTACGAATATGTTGTAAAGAAAGAAAATCATCTAAAAATCTTGTTGATGTCACGCATGAGAAAGTCAAGATATTTATGCAAATTTTTTTCTTTTCTGAGGGCAAACAAATTACTAGTACAGCCCTATTTTAATACCTTAGTCAAAGACGAAATAAACAATTATACTCGTAGTAAGAAATTCTATAATTTTTTATGAGAGTAGTACGAGGGATTTATTTTCAAATTTGCTGAACATTTGGCGATTGTTTGTAATAGTTTGTGCTTTAATTTCGCTCATTAATATCCTTGACCTATTTTTTATTGAAATTACTACTTTGTAACTGAAATTGTATATTCTTCTTGTGTTTGTTTCTTGATTTTGTGTGAGTGTTTTTTCGAATTATTATTTTTGGGGGTTTTTATTTGTTTTGAAACTGTTGGTTATTTTTTGACAGCCACGTGTTTTTGTTCTATTTTATTGAGTGTAGGATAATTTTTTTTTTATTTTTGTCGTGCCAGTTGTTTAACAATAACAATTAATGTTAACAGTTTGTGCTTATTTTAAAACGAAATATGCACACGTAGATTACACTCGACAGAAATGATATAGTAAAATTATTTGGTCAATTTTATTAGAATAGAAAGCAACCGTTAAAATACATATATTACAGAAAATTTGTTAAAAAAGACAAAAAACGGCGTTTTCAAAACCGAGTTAAAAAAAATCGAGTTTTAATGACTGAACAATTTTTTTGTAACAAAAAAAACAATTTGCCAGTTGAAAAAAAAAAATAAATAAATAAATAGAAATTCACTAAAAATTAAAAAACAATATTTTAAAATATTGTTAAATCATAATTTTAAATAATTGAAATCAAAAGTTTTTAAATTAATCTAATAATTGATTAATCTGAAATTTTATTATTCAGAAAACTCTATTAATCTATTGTTTAATCGCACATCCCTAGTATGAATTAATTTTTAATATAAAATAGTTTATTTTTATTACATTTATTATTTTAATTACATTTTTGATTATTGTATAGTTTTTGAAATTAATTATATAACAGCTTTCATGAAAAAAACTGCTTTTTATATCCTGCCTTTTCATTTGTTGTTTGTTGTAGTTAATATTGATTTTACTAATACCCAGCAAAAACTTTTTAGTTTTCGGTAATAATAACTACTTATTAAACTAGTTTCTTGGTAATGAGGCGTCATTATTATTTGCCTACCCTGTATTACATTAATAAGTACTCAATAGTATAATAGCACAGTAATACTGCAATCACGTGGATGAGTTGGCTAGAGCGCCGGATTAACAACCAGAGAGTTGTTGGTTCAACCCCATTCTGAAGCTGTTAGTTTTTTATAACAAGATGTCTAAAAAGATATTTTAAACTAAATAGAGTTTTTGTCGCTTAGGATGCTATGTGCGAGATGGTGTACTAAGTAAGACGTTAGTCAGTAAAAACGAATGGTTAGTGTGAGTCTCACTGACGGCAAAATTTTTTTTGTTTTTTTTTATTTTTGTTTTAGTTTAGGTACATATTTTTGAGTATCCCCAGAGTCAAAAAATAATTACATGAATTTGTGGACAAGTCGAACAAAAATAACTAGTTATTCAGGCAAAAAATAAGTGGTTTATTTTTGTTTCCAATTATACCTGCTAGCTTACCAGGAAAGCAAAGTTTTTGCTGGGTAATTACATCAAAAAAATTTTAAAATCATTGAGTTATTAAACAGCTTGGAAGTAATTAGATATTGTAATGACATCTAAGTAATGACTTTCTGAAATGCCTAATTGTAATAATATTTGGTAAGTAGTTGGCTTAAATGTCATCAAAGTTTTAAAATAATGTGTAAGTAGTGAAGAGCCATTATTCATTACATGGCAACTAAAAATTAAATTTGAAAAATAAGAGTTATTGAGTAATAGATTTTTTTTTAATTACTGTTATTAAGCAACGTAGAAAATAAAAATTATAATCAACAAAAAAAAAAAAAATTATCGATTATCACTGTTATAGATAGACGAAAATTTTTATTTGTTAAAAATAACTGTTACCCAAAGACGTATTTTATCATTTTTTAAGAGTTATGACTCAAAGTTTTTATATAAATCTTATAATAGTTATGTCACTGCTAAAAATAATTTTTTTTTAATAAAAACCAATTTTCACTAAAACAAATATTTTTACAAAAAAAAGCGCTTTTTCACAACGATAACTATTTTTTGCTATTTCTTTTTCGCAAAAAAACGATTTTTTAACACTTTAGGAGATATCACTAAAAACGCGATTTTCATGAAAATCTAAATTCTTTCACTATTTTATTATATACTAAAAAAACAGAATTGGAGTTATGACCGACACTAAGTTTTTCTAGTAATTGGCCCATAATTTTTTAGTTTTTTAACCTATTTTTCAAATTTTTAATATCAAACAAACTTCATATATAATGAAATATTTGAGTCAATTTCGGACCCTTAAATGGTCCGCCCTGAACCATATTATACTTTCTATAAACGGACGGACATAGCTAGATCAACTCAGAATTATACGAAGACCCAGAATATATATACTTTATGTGGCCTTAGGCAAATATTTATACACGTAATGATAAACACAATACACCCCTATCATTTTTTTGATGGTACGTATAACAAGTAAGAAAGATATAGTCGGGAAAGTATGTGTGTATCAAAAGGTTGTCAGCAAAATGCTGCAAAGAAAATTAAAAAAAAATTCTAAAAGTTCCCATACAAATTTGGTTTATATCATATGAAAAACAACCCAAAATTTTGCGGAGACTTTTCGTCATTTTTGGGCTATAATTCGTTTTTGATAACTCATTTTTGATATTTTTTTCGCTTTTATTTATCTTTTATAAATTTTTGCAACACGCATGAGAAAGTAATTAGTCATCCTATTCAGAAATAGTTTGATTTAGTGAAGTCGGAGTTAAAATACGTCAGTGTTGAAAACCCCTGCGTCCAGCCGAAGGCCGGCTGTCTAAGAACCTTTTTAATACTGACAGGAATCTTTCCCAGGCCAAAGTTAGAACTATTTTCATTCAAAATATGGATAATTTTGTCCAGAAATTTTATTATATAATGTATTAAATTTCATGCCAGAAAGTGTCATAATGGACAATGGATGTGGATGATTTTTCTAAATATTTGGGTATTTTTTTCTCTTTTTTGGGGCAAAATTTCTATTTTTTATTTTTGGGCAATTTTTCATTTCTTTTTGGTGATTTTTTTTATATTTGTTTTGGGTCATTTTACTGGCAGCCGATTTTTCGTAATTATTTCAATATTTTTTCATCCTTTTTGGGAAAACGTTAATTTTTTTGCGCAAATTTTCATTTCTTTTGGGTGATTTATATATATTTGCTTTGAGCGATTTTGCTTAGGGTCATTTTGTTGGCAACCGTATCGAAATTCAGAAAGGGGTTCTATATAGGACCTGTGGACCAATTGTGGACCGATACTTTTATATATATAAATATAATGTATATTTATATAAAACATACGTATGTATTATATTTAATAGTATGATTTATATGACATTTATACACTTTATGGTGAGTCCAGGAAGTGGGTTATACATGGACCAATCTTCATATTTATAGAGAGTATTCCGGGAGGACGTTTGCATGAGGGCAAGCTGAAATAATGGGCAAATTGTAAACAAGTTCAATAGGTTTTCGTCCTTGTGCCAAAATAATTATTTGTGCCGATTTCTTATTATAAAAACCGAGTTTTTACCACAAAATAGATTTTTTGCCGAAATAACCTTTTTTTTAATTAAAAACTGAGCTTTCACTAAAAAAAGATATTTCAACCAAAATGCTTATCTATGTTGAATTTTATTTAAATACTTACATATATATTTAAGATATATATGAGCATTTGACCTATTTGCGGAAAAAATGTACTGTGAGGCCTGAGTGAAATAATGATTGAATTTTAACCAATTTTATTGTGTTATGTTTTTGGCCCAAAATAAGCTCAAGTATCAAATTTCATAAAGCTACTTTTAAAACGGCGACCTACAAACTAGCAGAAATTATGATTTTTAGTGCATGGTATGAGGGCCAAATGAACATAAAAATGTTTAGTAGGTTTGAAAATACTTTAATTAATTTTTTTTTTTTTCAAACGTATATTCATTGAAAATTTTGTTCGATGGAAAAAAAATCTTTTTTTTTAATATTTTTTGATTCGTGCAAATTTATCGAGGAGAAAAGACCACCTGAATATTAAATATACAGAAAATAAAATAAAATTTTTATGCTTAATTTGAGTAATAACAAAATAAGATATATAAACAAGAAAAGGACACAAGAAATAGGAAAAGGGTGAATGGAAATCCTGCAACAATCTGTTGGGAAGAATACCGAATTTATAAGAAGAGGAACATTACAATAGTAAAAATAACTGATAATTTAATTTAAATTTGGATAGATTGGACAGTGCTGGAATCACATATACGAGATTTTTATAAGTGGAAACTCCCAATACACCAATCAGACCAATTTTCAAGATATTTTTTTCGTAAACATATCTACGCTTATCATAAAATATTGACTTAAAACTAACTAATCTTCTTAAACTACAATTAATTTATCTAATTCATCTCATCATAATTAATCAATCATCATAATAATCAAATCTTACTTTTCTATATAAAATTTGATGTTTCTTAAATCTAATATAATCCTAACTTAAAATCTTTTAGAACATAAATTAAAATTTATTTTCTAAAAGATTTTTTTAACTTAATTTTTTCAACTTAATTTAACTTTCATCTTACTTAATTTTTTTAACTTTGTTTTAATCAAATTTAAATTTGTTTAATCTTAAATTTAAACTAATTTAACGTAATTTTTATTTAAATAATGTAAACACACATATAAATATTTACACTTATTACACTTTAACACTTACTTATAAATAAATATATCACTACATCAAAACACTTTACAGAATTTTGAATATTTAATTTTTAATTTAAATTATGGAAAATGAGAATTAAAATTTCATTATCATCGAACCTATTTATCAAATTCAAGATTACATCAGGCCTGCTGTCATCGTTGGATATTGTTTGGTAAGTGATATGACTAAATTTACAGTTTTGTTAACATAAAAAAAAATCTAAATTATTTAAATATTTTAAATGGAAACTTTAATTTAAATATTTTAATTATGTTTAATTTAAATAAATACTTAATTTGAAATTTATATAATGGCGAACTAAATTTTAGTATTTCCATGAAAGGTTAAACAACAGGTAGTTAGGGTAATATTAGGGCTATCTAAAATTCATTAGGGTTATGATACCATGGTTGGGAAGGGTTAAGAATCCAAAGGAAGTTCTAACATCTTCTTCTTGTTTGAAGTTTTAGGCCGAAGTTAATATTATTCATTTATTTTATTATTTATTTATTTTATTAGTTAACACTGGTTAGGTTATTGCTACCTTTTTAAATTATATTTTATCGGTTCTTAACCATTTTCGAGGAAGACAAGAACACCACCCCATTGCCCTGAGCGCGGCCGGATTGATAGGCCAAGAGAAGTTTGGACCGTTACAATGGGCAGCCGGATGGACAGAAGTTTGCGCTAAAAAACAAAACAAAAAAAATGATTCAGAAGGTTTTTTTTTCGATGCAATAATGAGCTAATTATTTCTTAGATTAAGCGCCATTTTTGGCGATTCTACCCCACTGTGCAACATTGAAAAATTTTTGTGGGATCGTTCGGAAACAAAGATTAATTTGTCATGGTCTACTTCCACTAGTTTAATATTGTCCGATTATAATTTGTATTTACATTGTTCATATTTAACTAAAATTTTGTTTTGGGTGTATTACTCAATATACAACTGTATGAAACAAAGTTTTAACACTTAATTTTAAAAAGGAAGAAGAGTTTCCGCATTTATTTTTAAGTTTAATATAAATTTTTAATACTAATTTTAAAATTTCATATAAAAAAGCTCAGTCTTATCTAAATATCATAAATATTCATGTAATCAACTAATTTTAAACTTTAAGCGACTTGATTTTACAATCAACAGTCATATTTTACTAACAAAAAATTCCCCAACAGCAAAGATCTGTAAAAGATTTCCCTTGTAAAGAAAAAAAAAAAATAAATAAATAAAATTATTAAAAACAATTCAAAATATTTTATACAAATATTGAACGGACATACTACATACACACTTATATGAAATAATAAAAAAAATACACACACTTTCATACTCTATATAAGAAAATTAACTAAAAGTTTCATGTCCAAGGCGAATTTATGTCAACCGGAAGTAGGTTTACTGACCCACGTTTTTCGTATAATACTAATACAACTACTTATGCACTAATACTTAAAGAGTTTGTGTTCACATATACACGACATGGTTGTGGTCTATATAGGAAAAACAATCATAAACTTAAGACGGTTAACCGTGCACGGAATTTAACTAAGGCACTAATAATAAAAAAAAAGGTTTAAGTGTATATGGACGACTATAAGCAAATGTATGTGTAAAATGAAAAACAACTTAAGTCGTCTATATATGATTTTAGAATGAGGGCAGTCTAAAAAAGATTTATAAAATGACAATCAAAACGTTACAATAATTTAATTTTTGCAACGGCTAAATCTATGAGCGTTTTACATCTTGAAAAATGTGTTATTATTGTTTAATAAAACACTAATTGTTAACCATTTTCTTATCTAAATAAATAAAGATGTATTCCAGCTTCTACGAGTTGAAAGTAATTTTTAATTTTCAACTTTCATCAAAAATCAAAAATCAAATCAGTAAGCAAAAAGCTAAGATACATAAGAACTTTTCAGTTTAGTTTCGTTTATCGCAACCATTGAATTGGGTTTAGTTTGTATGTATGCAAATATGTGTACTTTTGTGTATATAGGAAAATCCACAAAATTTGTGTTAGCAAAGTATTAAGTCCCTGTTTTTTGACCATTATTGTTTTAGTAAGAAAGCCAGTTTTAGTTTCTTAATAAACGGCAAATGCAACGGATCGATTTTGGCAAAATAATAAAAAACGGCTAAAGAAAAAAGGATTAAAATAAATAAGTGAAAAAATAAAATATATATATATACTAATGTAGAAATTTTGCAATAAAATTTTAAAATAACGTGATTTAATAATAAAAAGAAAATAATAAAAATATATAAGAAATATTTTTAATACAATATATTAGATTAAAAATGTTATAAGGAAATTATGAAAAGGTGTATGTAAAAGCTAAAGAAAATGTATTGAAATATGAAATATATAAAAGTTATTAAAACTATAATAATTAAGTGGAAAATAATTAAAAATGTATGCAGAATTCATGTCATGTTAAAAAAATTTACGTGAAAGCTTAAATTCCTTAATAAACATGAGGTATTATGCCTTTTTAATGTATTTAATCGGTCAATACACCCTCTGTTAAATATTTGCATTTTATTGATGTTACACTCATAATAAAATGCTAGTAAAATATTAACATAATTGGATATACTATACTTATTTACTTCAAATAGCTTTGTTAAGGCAGAAGGTAATGCTCGAAGATAGTTCTAAAATTGTGTGTAATTAAAAAAAAAAAAAAAAATAGAATGTGAGTTTGTACTGTAAACTTAAAAAAAAAAACAAGTAAGAAAGATATAGTCGATCAAGCTCGACCATATGATACCCTTTATCATTGTGTATGTTCAACCAAATTCCCGGTGGAGTTTTATGTGGCACCTGTGGCTAATTGTGTATATTTCTATAAAACATACGTATGTTGATACTAGCATTTATATAATATTTATACACTTTAGGGTGATTCCCGGAAGTGAAACTTATAAGGAAGCTATGTTCAATTATGGACTTATACTTATTGTGTTGTGGTTTCAATTTATATAAAACTTATTTTTGTCAAAAATTATCTTTATACTAACATTTATATACGTTAAAGTGATTTTCAGAAGAGAAGTTTACATGGGAGCTATTGTAAATTATAGACCGA